>JANIIA010328944.1:0-21243 GCA_027478495.1 Erythroxylum alaternifolium | reverse complement strand
TATATATGTGTGTGTATATATATATATATATATATATATGTACATTATGCTGTATACCACTTACCACGCTTATGGTACCCATGCCACATGTCCTATAGTATACCACCCAATATGCCTACATAATCATAATACTATGTTTATTGTATTAGGTATGTCATAACCAAGGATTTGAGCATGCAATTGAGGACTTATTCATGGGCTACATGCAATCCAAATTCACATGAGATAAGCCATTGTGGCTATCCTATATAAGTCCTCAATGGTATGGGTACCCTACACTATATAGATAGGGTTATAATACTATGCACATTAGTAAGGGCCCATACATACTTTGGGTCCATACTAAGGTATTTATGCCCTCCATTAAATAAGACCTATGTTAGTGTCCATAGATGGCCTTGTGTACATGCAACTTGACCATGTACATGTATAAATACTTATTTAACACATTTAGCACTAAATGGCCTTGTCTATTAGTATATAATGGCAATTAGGTCAGTTATGTTATGTGGTACATATCATAGACAAAGATATGTACACTGTATAGGTACTAACCATCCCTATGGGACTATATAGATGATTATACATATGTAAATCATCTAGTATGTAATGCAAATGTTTTATTATTTAAATCATCATGTTCATAGTAGTCTATGGATATCAATGTAGCACATTTGGATAAGTTATATTCGTACCCTATTCATGCACCTTGATGTGTATACCATTGTGTGACATATACCCTAATTATATAACCTTCATATAATGGTACACCTAAAGTGATGATGTTATATCACCTTAGCATGGTTTACACTATAGGTATCCATGTTTATAATACTATGCGCATGAGTAAGGGCCTATACATACTTTGGGTCCATACCAAGGTGTTTATGCCCTCTATTAAATAAGACCTATATTGGTGTCCATTGACGGCCTTGTGTACATGCAACTTGACCATGTACAGTATAATATTGTTGTCAAGCCCATAACAATTATGCCTCATATGATTATACCCATATAGTGGGTACAATGTCATAACCTTAAATGATTATACTATATGTCCACCATGGGTACTATAGTTATGACATGGTATGTCCAACTACCTAATAACTGATGTTACTATATAGTATAGGGTTATAGCAACTATCCACATGCATATGGTTTAGTAAGAATATTCAGTATATGGATATGCTATAACTATGTGATTATATGGTACAACGTTATATGTGACCTAAATGTCATACACCGTTAATGGCATGCTTGGTATACCACGTGTGGCTACAATTAGGGTACATATTATTATACTGATGGCCACCTAAGATGTAATATATGGGTGGTTGATATGTAATAACCAAACTATGTCTACCTTAGTGTGTGAAGGTACTTTGTATGTGGTTGGTACAAATCTATATTTGCTCAGATAACATAATTATATCGCTAATGCATAAAGTGAATTCTAGGTATACTTATCTCCTATTTATGTAGCACACATTGAGTAGGATGAGACTGTCTAGGGTCATATGTAACCTAATTATAGGTATTAATGTGGATTTACACGGTCACTTATAAACGTACTGTAAAATGTGCCTATATATTATGTAGCAAAATACATAAACTCTTTAATTAATATAATAGTTATATATATGTACCATTCCATTTGGTCATATTACTTACAGTATACACACAAGGATGCCTGTGATTACACATACTCACTCCATACATGTGTTGGTATTAATACTATGACATGAATGTACAACTTTGGATAGTAAGAGCACAATAGGATGACTGACCTCATAAATTGAGTGAGGTCAGTCACCCTATTGTGCTCTTAATTTTATGTAATAGTCCACATGTCAATTAATGGATATACCCACAAATTTAAAAGCTTAGTTGTAAAATACATGTATTCACTTTGTGAGTGACTAAGATTGGGATACCAATTGGTATACCAATGGTAAACTATACATACCACGTAATATGTATAAGTATTAAAGCTTATATGCAATTTACATCCTAGTACACAAATGGGTACCATGTAACTAATTCCTTGGTACAATATATTGGATATACCAGGTAACTGATAGTGTTGGCTTAATAACCAAACCTAGACATCCTTACACATATATCACCGACATGTATTGACTATAATGTGGTACTCATGTACCCTAAAATTAGATGCCCTTAACACAACTATAAATTGTATATAGGTGCCTAATGTATATTATGGTACTTATCATGTATACTTTACCAAGTACTATTAGTTGTATACATTCATACATATAATTACTTGCAACACAACCAGTAATGCATATGTACATACAAACCAATGTAAATTAATATGATATCATACTCTTATTTGTATTTCTATTAGTTAGGTATACAAATAAGAGTATTTATATGGTCATAAATACTCTTATTTGTATACCTAACTACACCAACTGAGAAAGGCAATGTTATACACAGACATATAGGATGGAGGTGATATCCATACAACTTCTATGTGTATGTTCACAGAACATCTATGCATCCTAATATGGTATACAACTGCCCTACTAGCGTGATATACCATACTATTACCTCTGTTATATAGCTCATGTTGTACCACATTAATAGTGGGTAGATTAAACCTTGGTGTGCTCTTGTGTAATAAGGTTATACCATGGTATGGTACTAGTATGTCCATATTACTAGCATTATATGACTAGTACATACTATATTATGTGTTACAACATGGATACCACATTAATATAATAACCAGAAACCTCATATGCTTAATATGCTTTAGCATGTAAATCTACATGTTAGTATAGGGTAATGTTATGTACGTGTGGGAGGTATTGATATCCACAATTGGCTAACACTGGCTAGGTATATAATTATACTGTCTTTAATAAACAATAGATATCCACAATTGGCTAACATTGGCTAGGTATATAATTATACTGTCTTTAATAAACAATAGAAATCCACAATTGGCTAACAATGGCTAGGTGTATAATTATACTGTCTTCAATAAACAATAGTGCTTGTATTGTAATTATAGCCACTTACTAGGGAGATTTAGTACACGTGATACGTATGTCATGATGGTTTAGTTATGGACTATCATTAGGTCATTGTAACTACCAGTATGATTAATAAGTGTTAATACATAGGCATGAACTATTATGATAAGGTGACTATAAAAACTATATTTCCATATTAGTGTGCACATAGTTGTCTATAAGAGATTGCAACTAACTATTTATATCCATACAATATTAATGTATAGTTGTACAGTGAATGTTGGTACCATTCACTATACATGGCACCAACTATGCCAGTGTACAATTTTCTCATTTAAAACTTGATCACTCAGTTATCTCTATATAGTTCATGCTTAAAAGCCATTCGAACAGTTAGTATGCATTTAGGAACATGACATGGTCATGATATCATATTATATCTGGATCATAATGTGATATTACCATTTATGGGACATACATAGGCTTATATGGTAATGTGGCATAACATATTAGGTAATTAATTTGCGTATTGTTAACCCCATTACACATTGTTATTGATTGAACTTTCATATGATGGGGTATACATTAATACATGTGCAATCATAGTGTAGTACCCTATACCATTACTTTGGAATTTGACATATATACTAGGCATGTATAACATATTTTATCTAGTCAGGTCATTAGTATATGTTTGTTATACCGTGTGGTGACTACAATTGGATATATCTATAAAATATAGCTAATGTCAAATCTATATGTGTATATAAAACCAACTCTGCATAATAAGTATAACACATGGGTTAGACATAACTATGTGGGTATTATCATAAAGTTTATGATATTCATGCATAGTCCATATGTTCACCATAGACTAGCACTAGGTGAAGATGTACTTATTTTATGTATGTCACATATGTATAAATGCATATGCATTACATTTAATGTGGCCCATGCACAGTCCTTAGTTAGTTTCACGTATGGGATTATAGATATTAGGTGCACCCTCTTTAATATAAAACCAACTAGTGTACAGATATTGTAATTTACGGTGACTTAATACGATATTAATCACCTAGCTGAATTATTGATCATTACCACTATGTTTTGTACAATACAGGAGACACCATTTAAGTACACATCCTCCACTCATTAACAGTCAAATTTCTTATTGATTCCACAAACTAATAAGGAATGATACCTTATGGTCCTAGTGAAAATTTAGAAGTTGTTATGCAGGTATATCACCAATGTCATATACCTGCATAAATCCTCTTCTAATTATTAGCTAATACACTATAACTCATCTTCATATACTAACTGATGGTAGTAATGGCTATGTAAGTGTACATCCCCTGAATGTACACCATTGCAGGTAAGATGTGTCCACTATGCATTAGTTAATACCTGCAATAAACACAAGTGTTGATATGGATGTTTCACCGATTACTTGTTCTACTATGTCTGGTTAAGTTACTTAATTCATGACATAATGTGATAAGCACAAAATGTCTGTCTTTGGAATCTCTATTTGAGGTACTTATATGTGAATAGGGTAACCATTTGATAGGACACATACCCATGCATATAGAATGGATGCTAAAAAGAGTACTTATATGTCTGCATTTGCCATATGTTACATATATTACAACTCAAATGTGGTGACACCCCATACCTTCCAAACAATTATGTTAGGATACCTTCGCACACTAAGGTTCATCTTTGGGATATAATACCATCTGGTCAATATCAACACTACTTTGTACGATTGTGGTGCCAACCTATAAGGTCATCTATTATGTCCTCAAGGTATAATGACGTACCTCAAAATATGTAACTCTTGAGTGTATTATATCCTAGTGGATAGTAATCTGCTGACAGTAATAATGGATCACTGTATGCTTGTGTACAAGGTAAGTAACCAAGACAATTTGTTATAGACAAATTTCATACTATACACACAAATGGACCTTATACAGTGATTTTGACATGACTAGTATGCCATATCAATACCCATGATTATATATGTGAAGATATGAAGACCTATACATTATTACTGTCACCAGTTAATTTCGTACATTGTAACATGTGAGTACCATTAATCGCATGAAATTGGTTAATTGGAATCCTTAATTATAAGGTCTATAACTGGTGTATGTTATACCTTACATATATAGATGTATGTTACAATGGCATAGGGGATTAATAGGTAACCCACATTTGGATGTGTCTCCTATATTATTATGGACTATATAGGTTGGCCACATAATTAGGAAGGTATGATAGCATAATATTGGGTATGTCATGCACAAGTACGTAATATAATGTCTGCACCATATATATAGGTGCAGATGACTTATATGCTATCTTGTTTTCTAACCAGTATACACATTATGTTGGATGGATTATTGGTATACCACTAATTGGTATACTAATTAGTGTTATATTGTGTTTGGTATATTGTATACATGTCATAATTATGATGTATATAGTAACCCATCTAAGATCTGTATCATCATTTATTACTGATCAGCTGTGGCCTAAACGAGGTTGTACAAATCAGTGGTATGATAAATTGGTATGTTATATTACATTAGCTCCATATATGGTATGGTGTAATAGTCATACTGTGGACATTAACGACCTACCTTGGATACTCATTTAGGATATCTTACATAATATCCTGAAGATGTAGCATAGTGATACATCCATATAATGTATAAATAGATGTAATTACATAATATAATTTAACTCCGTATTAGGTTATATCATTTTGGTGTTATACATGACTGACCTAATTGCCATTGTATACCAATAGACAAGTCCATTTAGTGCTAAATATGTTAAATAATATTTATACATGTACATGGTCAAGTTGCATGTACAAAAGGCCATGGGTGGTATTATATTGAGCAAGGTATGGGTCCATACTACTTGATTGTGAGTATGGATACATCCTTATATCATGAATAGTAACACCACATGCATGTAATTACGATTAGATGCAATACGCTGTAGACATATTAAGGTTACACCTAAATCCATACATAGTATAAATTGGTACTAACATAATATATGGTATATACTCACTGTGCCATACTACACTATGCCATTCCTAATCCAAGACTTGATGCCCTTATACCCAGTATACCCACATACCTATCTTGTACATAAGGATGCACACTAATACGTTATATACATATGCTACACTTGGAACCATGCATAGTGTTACGTAGGGCAAACCATTGTATAGAATTCCAATTATTAATGTTAATAGGGATCTTATTAACATTATGTAACCCTAATTACATCTGTACCAGTGATTACAAGAATATAGTACATGTGATTGAGGGTATATATGGAACATATACCCTCTACATTACTATGTTGTTTAGTAGCCATTGATATATACAATCCCCTGTATATGTATAGTTAGGTATATTAATTATATAGTATAGTACTATCATAATGATTAAGTGATACATGTACATTATATATTTAACATACATTTATATGCAATTAGAGTGATATCTATGGCCCATATATATTATGGTACATGTGGGCCATAAGTAAAACCACCTTGTACCATTAGTACCATACTAATGAGGTATACCTGATGCATATAACTGACAAACCACCAAGTATCTATATGCCATAGGTAATGACAATCCTTGTATTACATTAATGTTACATAGTCCACCCATTTCAAATTAATAACATAAGCACTTAAATACCATATTTTTTCATTACACTCTTATCCACATACCTTTCAAATTCTAAGTGTAATATGAATAGATGTAACTTGCCTACAGTATGTGTGACAGCTATACCTCCTGGATCCCTGTATATGTACTAATGCACTGGTTTGTACCAACCAATGGTGTTAGGCACTCAATTATATGTGTGTATATCTTGTGGTACATGTACATTCTAGTTACAAAAGTATTATAGATCACCATACTCCAAACACGTTATTGGTCATTTACATATTAGAATATGATATATATGTCATAGATAATTCATCAGATAACCATTATGGTATATTCCATAATGCCAAGCAACCATAACACAATAAACATAGTATATATTAGATATACTAATATACTAGTGCCCGTTTAATGCCAGATATTTCTACACTTACCACAATCACATTTAAGTTGTTATACCTGACTATGATCACTCATTACCATTACCATATAATATCAACACCGTACCCTAACACTGTATAATTAGGGTGATAGAATTGTGTACCCTAATTGGGGCCACAAAAGGGCAAGAATGTAACTGTCCCCACATATTATGCAATAAATTGGTTATACAAGGTATTTATTGCAAATAATTGGAATCCATTATATGATTTGGAATACATAAAGAGTGCATTTATAATGTATGTTGTAAATATAGCATATGTTACTGCCCATATTGTGTAAACAACATTGCATTGGTATTCCATATGTACATATTATACCCCCAGAGCATATGGAATGATAAATGGGATAATACTACACAATAGTCCTAAGGGTGTACATATATATAGAATTATACTATATGGGTGAATTGATGGTATTATGGTGTATAACTGTAGCAAAACATATAGTGTACCTTTAGGTTGATTGTACATGCTTTGTTGCTCCCATCTATGAGTTGGTGCTCATCTATAGGATATAAGGTACAACTTGTAATATAAAGGCCCTCTTTATATTAGGTTTAGCAATACAATTTAGACTTCTAGATGGAATGTTGTACCTTATATCTGGAGGGTATTGCACTGTGATTATATCACAAGTTACCCAATTAATGTAAACGCAATGACCATATATCACAACCCATAGGGAAGTTTAATTCGTATAAGACAGAATGTATGTTAATGGTCCTAGTGGAAATATACTAGTGCTTGCTATTGTACCACATGTCAAAATCACACTTTTGTAATCATACTATACATATATGAGCAATAAATAGAAGTATAAGCATGTCACCATAGGTCCCCACCAAATTGGATAGAACATACAAGGTGACATGTGTCTGAGAATGGTGATGTTGCATTTACATTAGAAAATAAAACTAAACTAAACTAATAGACATCTTGCTTAATTAAAGAGGGTGTAGTATATAGGTTATATGTCTTATTTGGTTGTACAAATATTAAGGTTGGACAATGTTAGCCCCCGAATTTTTGTTATTGAGTTAAGTATGATTTAAATAAATTATGAGGTCATGATAGGATTATTATTGGAGTTTATTTATTTATTATAGTGTTAGTAGGATTTTATTTTACTATTTAGTGAAATTAAAGCAGTAGGAATGTGTTGAGGGCAATTGTGGCATGTCACTTAAGTATAAAAGCCATAAAGCATTAAAGGAGGTGTGAAGTGGACATTTAGCACTCATTAAGGGTAGAATTGGAAGAGGAAAATGTTGTCTTAGTTATTAGATGGAGAAAAGAGTGAATGAAGGGAGAGAAGAGTGAAAAATGTGAAAAAGAAAGAAAGCAGAGAGGGTTTCGTTCATGAGAGAAAAGAAAGAAGACAAAGATTAGGTTTCTTCTTTTTTTAGCTTTCAAGAGTGATTTTGAGGATAGTCAAGAAGAGAAAAAGAAAGAGGAAGAGAAGAGTTTCCATTTGAGGATAGTCAAGAAGAGAAAAAGAAAGAGAAAGAGAAGAGTTTCCATTTGAGCTAAACATCTCTTTGTTTAGAGAATATTCAAGGTAAGCCCATTTTTAATCCTTTGGATTTTTGGAAGGGTCTTGGTTCATGAAGTTTAAGAAATACATGGGTTTAAGTATTCTAGAATAAATTTTTAGTGAATATGCTTTTTAGGTTCTCAATTTGTATTCCTATTGAATTGAATTTTTGCCAATGTTAAAGGGAATTAAGAGAGGCAAGAGGAGCAAGAGGAGGGGCATTTTTAAAGCAAGTTTTATAGCAAGGGATTCAAGTGGGTTATATGTTTATAGTTCAGTTAATGAGCCATAAGTATTTTTTCAAATCAATAAAGTTAAATGATTTTAATTGCTTTATAAATGTTGCATTTATTGCTTCTTAAATGATTTAAGTAATTGCTACAAGTTTGGTACATGAATCTTGATGATGATTTATGAAATGATGATGGAAATTGTATTTGAAAAATGTCATACTTATGGAAATTGTGTTTTTGAAATGTGACTTTTGTGCAAGACGTTTACAAGATATAAAATTCATGTTTGTGTGGGTTTGTAGTGGTCTATTTTGTTATGTCACGTGTACATTGACCATGTTAAAGGCTCCTCCCCCTGCCTGCTATTGGCATGGAGGTCCATCACGGACTCCTTCATGTTTACTGGAGATTCGTAGGAACTCCCTCATGTTTATTGGAGGTTTGCAAGAACTCCCTCATGTTTATGGACTACCCAAACCATTATGAGTGCTTAAGTTGTTTATGATGCGTTGACAAATTTTATGAATACGTGACTTATGTTGTTTATGAATTGTGTGACAAGCTTGAGAATTTGAGAAATACGTGTTTTATATATTCAATGCAATTTACTATGACAATGAATATTTTTTTAATAGTTTTGCTGGTGTCTCCACTATAAACTTGTTACCCATAAGCTTTTAAGCTCACCCCCCATTTCTCCCCATCTCCAGGTGAAGAGCAAGAGATCGAGTGATAGAGAGTCAAGATACCACTCCAAGTTTACATATTTTTATCTTAAGTTAGTATAGGAAAACTGAAGGCTTTAGTCGCTTTTTAAGTAACACTTGTTCATGTATATTTTATATTTTTGGATTATGAGACCAATGATGTATTTGGGTCTTGAAATGCCCATTAAAACTTTGTAAAACTCTTTTCTTTTGATGTCAATGAAATATATTTATGTTTTGCTCATGACTTTTCAAGTTTTCGCGTTGCATTTTCAAACATATATAGGGGTAAATTTTGTATTCTGACTTCAGGGGAAAACTATATTTATCTCAGTTTATTTAGACAAAGTTGTCTTCTTGAAAGTTATAGTTTATCCTCTTAGCTTTCCAATGACAGCTTGTAATTTTTGGAGATCGGAATTGAGAGATATGATTTTTACAAGTTAGTGATGTTGCACAAGGTACATGCTGGACACTTTATACCTCTTTTCTAACTTGATTTACCAGAAAAAGATACTATGGTGTCTTGAAATGGGAAGAATTAGTGTGATAAGTTAGAAATGAAATGAAGGTGATAAAGGGTGTTGAACATGTGTAGAAATTATGAATGTGCATAAGTTTGGATGTTATGTTTTTGGGTTGATGACCAAACATAGATTATGATTTAGTTGTAAATGATATTGAGATGAAATGAAAGTGATAATGAAGGAAAATGATGAGGAAAAAAGTTAGAAATGATAGATATGCATAAGAGGGGGTCATAGGTAACTTGTGGGAGTTAAAAATCTAGAATTTGACCTGTAAATGTCCGTTGGGTGGACTTGACATTTGCTGGGTGAACCTTCTTGGGAATTCCAACATTCCAGCTTAGTCATGTCCATTTGGAGGGACATATGTCCGCTAAGCGGACATTCTCAGGATAGTTATATAAATGTGAAAATTTTGACCCTCTAGATGGCAAAATCTCTCTTCGGGATCTTCACAGAAGTTTTTGAACTCGAAGTCCTCTTCAAAACTATGCTTGAATGGCCTTAATCTGACATCCTTGGTGGACTTATCATTGCTTAACTATGATACATTTAGGCTTGAATGGAACTTGAAATGTACTTAGTTTGACGTGATAAGAAGAGATAAAAATGAGTGATTTGTTTAGGGTGACGATTAAGGAT
Organism: Erythroxylum alaternifolium; assembly: GCA_027478495.1. NCBI lineage: Eukaryota > Viridiplantae > Streptophyta > Magnoliopsida > Malpighiales > Erythroxylaceae > Erythroxylum > Erythroxylum alaternifolium. The sequence goes on along the minus strand of JANIIA010328944.1, from coordinate 10,448 downwards.
ATAAACATAAGAATGGATTGTCATATATCAAGTCTTCAAATATGAAATTTTGGGCTGTTATGAGAATGAAGATGAACCTATGTTGGCTAATGAGGTTCCATTAAAAGAACCCTACAGAGTGATGGGCTCATGTTTTACTCTCAAGTTAGACTCTGAAAACAAGTTACATGATAGATATGTAACTAACTTTTCATACCAAACAATGGACATGTAAAAAGTACGAAAGAGTTACCAGATTGGATTTGTTACGAAAATTCAATAACCATTACTCACTGTGTTAAGGATGCACAACATACTCACACAGGCCTATGTAACAACATTATTGGGCTTGACTTCCTATGCAAGTGGTTATACATAATTTGCTTATTAACCTACATTTCTAAAAGATAAAGCATTAGCGAGTTGACCTACTTGAACCTTCAGATTATGGATAGATGATGCATGATTAAGATGTGGTACAATAAGTATAAAATATTACATCAGTACTAAAGAGCATGCATGCCATATAAGACATGAAGTGGACCTTAGGACTGCCACTTATAGTTGGTACAATTATGGGTATAGGGTAGGTCATACTTGACACGTATACACTGTATATGCTCTATACAAGGGTAACATTTCTTTTGGTTTTGGTAATATCATGACATGGATGCCTGGGATCCCTAAATCTTCAATGCCATGTAGTAATAGGCTTCCAAGGATATATTTCCATAATATATGTAATGGCCATATTGATGTGATACCCATACATCACAACAAATGTCTGTTACCTAACATAGATTCTAACTGTCACACACACATATTCATAGGGCTATCACTCAAGTGTACCAAACGGCATGACCCAATATTACCATTCAATATATGGCATGTTTATCCTTTGGTATATCCATGTCATGATACCTAGGCCATGTTACCATACAGCTATAATAGAAAAGCAACGAACAAGTATGACTTATTCATTGATTTTCTGTAGCCACATATGGGATAATACTATGTATCTGTCTCCATACTTTATTATGCAAGCACAATATAACCAAAAGCACCCAGAGGCCATTAGATGCTACATTAAAGGTTATATAAGGTAAACACAGTATAACCAAAATTGTAGTGATACATATAATATGAATTGGCTCCATAAGTCTTATATGGGATAGTATTCAAATTAGTACACTTGTTATGGTATATTATGTTTAATTAGAGGGCCCTTATAGACCAAATCCTATATCACTTCAGGGATAAAAAGAATTGCCAATAATGCCTTTTGTGATAGTTTGGGACAATTATTGACCTTTTCTACAATTATATATGCGGCATAATGTCCACCTTATATTGTATGATTAAGTGTAATAAACATATGGACATTATAGCAATATCTATGACGAGCTATAAGTGTATTTATACTGCACAGATATAGTTACTTCTGTGCAGTATCTTGATGGATTGATCCTCATATAAAACACTACCTTACATCATGGTGAGCATTGGTGTGTATATTAGCTTGTGGTTACAAGTCTTGTGTGTTTATGATATCAACCCATAACATTTTATATATGTTGCAACATAATTTACATATTATACAATTATACACTGTAGAACCTTAACTATTTATACAACCACAAAATGGAATACCACAATAGCTATAGTTTACCCATATACATAGTAATTTATTAACATCCACTCATTACAAACAGTCCTAGGTAAGAGAGGGCGTGGTATCATGACAGCGATGTACATATATTGCCATGTTATGCTTGTAGATATATAATCTCCTACAAGTATAATTCAAAACTATCAATGGTCTAACCCTAGTCTATGTCAGTGATATGTACCCATTGATTAATATGTAGGGGTTGATAACGTTGATAAGATATTTTATTCCATAACATCACCCCATGTTAGTAATGTCTATGGTAAACACAGTAAGGGTAATCCACCTATAGACCATTGATAGTTCTTATGAAATGTAGTTGGTATGGAGTAATACACTGGCTATTCCAAAGGGCACTATATGGATAATTACAAGCGTGTTTATATGGAGAGATACTTCCAATTTATATACTAGTATTATGGCCATATTAATGTGGTATGTCAGTGATATGTACCAATTTGGTATAAGGGCATCTTACGACTATGGTATAACAAGCATGTTATCAATAGTATTGATACGGTCATATAATACATTAACACATACTTAGTGATAATACTATACCTACTTATTTTTACATAATAGTATTACAAAACACCCTGTAATCTATTGTAACATGTACCTATATATAGGACGCATGGCCTATTGATCTAACCCTGTTGATCTATACTAACAGTGTACAGTGTATATTTGTGGGTCCCAAAGTATGGTTATGATATGATGCAACCAATGTTTATTATCATATACATTGTACATAATTTGTGTAAATTATGCATACAAGTAGGTACATAGTCTTAGTGTACAGATACTGTACACTAACCATGGGTAAATTTACATAATGTCACCATGTCAACCTGTGTTTGGGATTATGTACATAAATGGAGTGTAGCACATATAAGTACTAATGGTCATATATGGGCTATAAATGTACCTACTCCACCTAATTTATGCAAACCGTAGTATTAACAATAGTACCCATTGGACAGGCATAGTAACTCCATGCTTATACATATTACTGGATCTATATTAATTATATCACATGGACATACTAGTATCATACCCTGGTATAACCTTATTTTTAGTCCTGATGGAAGGTACATATCCACTATACTTACCTGTGCATATATTATCCTACAATTACACATGTTAGTACATCATGGGTGGACATCTCTGTTGGCATGGTCGTAACATTAGTGTAATATTGACCATATGGACATACTAGTATCATAACATGATATAACCTTATTTTTGGTCCTGATGGAAGGTACATAGGGATGTACCATGGTTATACATAATATACTAAAGCATATATGCTATGAGTATATTATGCTTGGAACAGAGTTCCTACAAGTGTTATATATAACCAGACATCAGAGTACATGATATACCATATTGTACATACTGTGATGTTGATGGAGGTCTTATTATACCCTACATGCATACGTGTGCAATTTTGCGCCAATGGTATGTAATATAGGGCCATACAATATCCACTAGTTGGTTGATGTACCATATTGACATACCATATTGACCTATGTGGTGTATAAGTATAATGTATGTCATTATATTAATATCGGTGATACTAATAGTTATCTTGGATATTGTATCATTGGCATATGCATACTGTATATGCCAATGATATGCACCAATATGGTACACACATGTATGGTGTATACAATGTATGTACCATACTAGTTAGATATGCATACATGTCTATATTTAGTTACATTAGTGTGATTAGCATAGAGTTATCCCCTCTAACTAATGTTTGGGTATACCTTATTAATATGTCTGTGTCTGTATCATGGTACCTAATCCAAATATGGCTCACTATTATGTCACCATGCATTTCATCACTAGTTATACTACCATATAACTTGTGTATATATGGCAACCCTAACCATAATACATTAGTCACCACGTATGTAACACTTGACTAATTACCATTAGATATGCACATCATCCATAATTAAGCAGCCCTTATTACCTTGGTATTTGGCCTAATTATACACAACTAATTGTGTAGTACTACAGACACCATATTAATAGCCAATGTACTGATGCATGATATGGACATAGGTATTGTACAATGGCCTTGCCTTTCTGATCGTCATTATACCATAAATAGATGGTCATCTATGGCATGGTTAAATTTTACATACCTATGAGATATCAAACTAGTACCAACCTATTTTATTAGGGTATCATATATACCCATGGCTTATACCCTATACTATTTATTACATTACTAATGCATTATGTGCACATAATTAGTTTCTAGCAGCCATATATGTACCCTTGTTGGTTTGGTATGTAATAAACCTTTGCACTGATCTATGTTACAATTGGGTAATTACTAATTATGAACTAGTGATAGACATTGGTCCTGTATCGCTCCATAATGCATCTTAAATAGGACTAAAAGGTCTAAAATTAATGGTCTCATACTATTGTATTGCACCATATGTACTAGTCCACTGTAGTGTAAGCACATTGTAGGAACATTATACCTATCCAGACCATGGGGTAATACCACATAGGATAATCATATTTGTACCGCTTTTTACACTTTTGACTTCTTTCTCAGTTTGTTATTAGTTTGATGTTTCTTATGAAATGTGCTTACACTATAAATCATCCATAAAGAACCTACACACTATGTACCTACCTGTATAGGGTACAAGTATCCATAGATATGACATTAAATGCCCTAGGATACATATGGTAGACATATATAATTAATGTGTACCTTAAGGTCTCACATATCCATTAGATATATGATATCACAATATGGTATCATATGGGTTTGTATACCTATATGATTTGTGGTCATCATGTAGGGTATACTCATTTATCTAATATAAAGTTATATGGATTGGTGATATCACCAATTGTTAACATGGAGTGATTGGATATATCCACAAGCATAGGTTATACATTGTATGGATTCTATAATATAGTGGTAATGTCAGAGCCCTAATCATGTACACTAACAACATTACATAGGTAATTAAGGCACCTATACCATGACATTATCAATCATACATGTTATTACATTCATCTATCATTATAAATGTATACATATTAAAAATCCAGGGTATATGTCATGATATAGGTGCCTTAATTACCTATGTTACTGTGATGTATGCAAGGAAAATAGCCGGTAATACTATATATGACAGGCTATTTTCCTTGCATACATGTGTGTGCATGTATGGTCAATCATAACCATTGGATCAAAGCTATCACTTAACATTATGATATGTAGTTACTCTATATAATAGACATGACCATCAGTCTATGATATGGAGTAACACACCATAACCATATATTTATATTGCCACTTGGTACCAAAGTTGTGTATACCAATGTTGATATACTACGTATATAAGGTTTGTCATATAGTACTATACCCTAGGCATGTTTAGGATATATTGTGGACATATATGTTTGGGGCAGTACCTCATGACCCACAAGATTATGGGATGCCCATATACCTAATAACAATTTATGCAATAGTCATAGCTATGTACTTACATGCCCCCAAATTTATGTTTGTACATCCATACATGGTTTACCCTATATAATAGATCATACATATATATAACTGGTATATGATACCATTTAGTACCTAGTATGTTATTGTGTACTACATAGTAGGTGCTAGTATCAAGACTAAACTATGTGAGATGATACACTGTGCATCATCTGACATACTAGTAAAGATACGTAGTATTGTATCTAACCCTTTACAATAATTATAAACGTATTGTATACTTAAGCCCTAATCATGTACGCTTAAGGTGATTCCTATATCGTTATATTGACTAGCACATGGGTATAGGTATAGTCAAGGTTACAGTACTAGCATAATTATATATCACAACCTACTTGTGTGTTATATGGTCCATATAATATATTAAACCTAGATTTAAGATATTTGTATATCCATTCATGTTACACATGCAAGTGCCATTTATGACACATTCTCATACTTGGTCCAGATATTAGCAATGTCATAGGTATACCAAAGGGATATGATATATCAGGTATCCATGGTTTAGTATATGCTTCTAATCAATGATAATGAGTAGTGTATATGTCCACTTACTAACCACATATAGGATATACCATGGTATGACCATATAGTCATTAGGTATATGCCATTATGTGATTGTACCCTATATGACATATATATTGGTAACTATATAATACCATAATTATGGTACCTTATCTCTTTGGAGTTACCTACACCAAGTCAGTAAGTGGACAGATATATAATGATAAGTAGCACTGGCAGTATAGTTATGGCTTAGTAGATGTATATGTGTACCCAATGTGGTTTTCAAAGTCATAACCAATATATCTGGGTATAATTTATGATACCTGGAAGGGATATGGTATACCATGTACTATAATTATATGTGAGAACATATAGTATCATTATATGTACTCACATATAATGCTTGAAGGATGTACGTACCTCTGTTATCATCCATCAACCTTGTACAAACCATGGCATATAATGGTATGGTTTGTACAAGGTTGATGGAGTACATATAGCCTACCCGTGATATGATAGATAGTTAAGTACTTACAATTACAAACTATGTCTGCATACCATGTCTATAAATATAAATGTATTTATACCCAAATAGACATAATATGCCTATAATAAGTGAGATAGTTACCACTATACTCTTAACCTTATACTATTGGAGTAGTGTGATGTCTGGAATATGTCATCAAGCGTGACATATTCTAGACATCACACTTGGTTGTTTGGTTATATCTTGTGTCATACACAATGTATTAAATACCTTGTGGGACGTGATAGTAGATGTTATAACATAGCTAGTGGTATGCATGCTAACCACAAACTCAAATACATTAATGGTTGTCCATCATATCTCAAACCCATTCTTTGATATCTATAAGGCATATTATGGTGGACAAATCGAGAACATGGTACCTAATTCATACATTCTTAGTCAACATACCTAATGGCACTACATATCCACTTATGCATCGAAACATGTATAATAGTATCCATCCTTGATATTGGAGACCTATGTTTCCATGCAGACTAATATAAAAACATATATGGGTAACTATATATACTAAATGATTACAATACACTCTTGATAGGTATATGTATCCTGGCTTGTATATTATAACATTTGCAACATACATGTATACCATTATGTGTATTATTGATGATATATGAGCCAAATTTATACCCATGTGTGTATAAATTGTATCCATGCCACCACACAGAGGTAATTAGCAATATAGTATGTACCAGATATTGGTATGATTTGTGGCTTCAATGCCATGTATACCTACTCACCATAATATGACCCATTAACATACTTGGTATATTAATGTGGCACATAGTTGGGTTATAATGTCAATACCTTTACTATATGCGGGTAACAATAATTTTGCATATTACATAATGTTCTACATCTGATTCAGTAACCTTATATGTGCATACACTAATAATGTAGTTATTAATAGTGTATGCACATATAAGGTTACTGACTCAAATGTAGAACATTATGTAATATGCAAAAGTATATTATCATGGTACACAATATCATGGTCCCACACAAAGTATCATTATACATCTAGGTACTATCATGACAATTATTAGTTTGCAACAACACCAGTCTAGAATATGGTATCCAATTATATATGTGTAACACTATTGGTGTATATATGTACCCTAACCATAAATAATAATAACTATGGTCATTATTAGTGTGCCACATTATGGATTGTGCATCTGAGCACATGGATTATAGCTCCTTAGTATTATTTACTAGGTTAACAATATGACTACTGAGCACGACACTAGTTTGTACCTTATTCATGTCAGGTATAACAACACTTTTTGTGGGACCATGATATTGTGTACCATGATAATATACTTTTACATATCACATAATGTTCTACATCTTATTTAGTAACCTTAAATAGTGTATGCAAATATAAGGTTACTGAATAAGATGTAGAACATTATGTAATATGAAAAAGTATTGTTACCCGCATATAGTAAAATGTTAGTGTATGCACTTATAAGGTTACTGAATAAGATGTAGAGCATTATGTAATATGCAAAAGTATTGTTACCTGCATATAGTAAGGGTATTAACACATATATTGCAAAGGTGGGTACCTAGAACAATCCGTGTTATACGGTTATTGCCAGGTACATATATTGGGGTAAACTTGTTGATGATTATACCTATTAGACCTTACATACAGGTCTAATAGGTATATACATTGGCCACATGAGGTTGTAATGTTATCCTATTATAACAAACAATATGGTTACACTTGGTATCAATAAGACTAACTGTATGGTAGTAATGTGCTCATACTCTCATGTATGTCTAGATATAGTACCATATCTAGTCATAACCATGGTTTGTAGTATAATACCATTGTATTGGGACCACATCCAATATGTGAGGGGTGTATACCATAGGGATTAGACTGTATACTAAATGGGCACCTAAACTCTAAGGTATGTACATTACTCTATACATACACAGGTATAGAGTAAACATAATACCGTATCACAATTTGCAATATTCCTTATTACACAACTAAGTCTGATATGGCAATTATTGAAGGTGCTCACAAGTTATGGTATTTATTGTTCCATCATCATATGGTATACAATAGTGTATATAACACATGGTATTATATATGTTACCACTATATGGCTTTACTATATATTAATTGTCATACCATATATTAGCAAGATAAGTATGTTCTAAATGTATGGTCATAGGTATTATATAGTAATGGTAATTAGATGGTATTTAATTAACCTCCATTAATTGACACCAATGAGGTTGGTATGTGTGATACGATCACCAATATCCCAATATTGGTACATGAATGGCGTGATTTATACAAGCATGTCATTACCCTATATAGGAGTGTGTTTACCCCACATATGAATGGATGTAATGTAGGTACCAATGCACTAATCTCCATATGTATATAACCAATGGAGAGATACAATTGGTATTAGTTGTAAAGTACATTTATAATATTATTGTACATTTTGTTATAACTATATAATGACTTATAACTAATGTAATGAGTATGGTATATACTTAAGAGTTACGTTATGACCATTCATACTTATATGTGCTACACCCCATTTATGTACTTTAAGAGAGTGGGTATCACACTCTAGATTGGTACTATGGAATTTCTCTTGTATATTATGGGCTATACAGGAGCAATTCTATAGTACCAATACACCATATGCATTACTTTTGTATGATACCTACAGACATAACACTTACAATACCTTTAATGTGGCGTTGAGGAAGTTTAATGATTAGGCAATTGATGGCATTACTAATGGTCATAACATTTGTTATAAGTGTACAATATAACATTTGTGTCTCCTAATAATATGGGAGACACATACAAAGTTTATGTGTATAGTATGAAAACCGTCTATAACAAACAGTCTTAGTTACTTACCTTGTTTGCATTATACATGGTCACGATCTATAACCTATATCATACAAGTGTGTGTGCCTGTATCAAAGTAATCAAAAATTTTGTGTGACAAATGCTATATATAACATTTAATTTGTATATCACAGTAATCTAAGATGTATAGGTCTATATGCAGGATCTTAACATAAAGGAAGTTACGTTAAAATAACATTTATACCATATCAACTGTAATATCTTTAGTGGGTATGTCCTGTATACCAATAAGACATTGATGGGGAACCCTGGGCATGTGAAAGACAAGAAGAGAAGCATACATGGTGTGATCCGTCTCAAGGAAGCCTAGGATATGACTTGCATGGATATGAGCTTGCAAAAGGAGGCTTAGGAGCTAAAATTGGATCAGATTTGAAGTCTGAATGTGCAAGGCAAGGGGTTGAATGAAATTCCCATATTAAAGGCCCAACATTCAAGCCTAATGTTCCTAAAGATCCATTACAAGATGTTAGAGGCCCAATGAAAAGAGCTAGGGCCAAACCAATGAAGCAACCATCCAAGACCTTCAAGAGATAGAACCCTTATTGTTGAGTCAAATTTCATCTCATAAATGTCCAAGAGGCATTGTCTTACTCCTTGAAGCCTAACATGAAGTGTCTAAAGGTCCACATAAAGTCCAATTGGGAGAACTCAATTAAAATACCATGTGACAACCATGTGCCACTAAAAAATAAGGAGAAGGACGTGATCTATAAGGTCCAATATATTCAGATCATGTTTTAATTAGTTTTCTTTTTGTTTACCTTGAAAGAAGGTCATCTAGTCAACACCTTTTTAAGTTTATTTGTTTCATTTTAAGAATTGATTTGTTTGCTTTTATTTAGTTTCTTCTTTAAGACATTAAGTTAGGAAGTTTTCCTATAAATAGGCACCCTTTATGTACTTTGGAAGGGAGTTTTCATTTAGAAATACTATTGAGTATTATTGAGAGCATTCTTGCTTTCTTTGTGTTCTTTGAGAATACTTGACTTATCGAAAGAGTGGTCTTCCTTTGTGGCGTCCCAAGGTTAGAGTTCTAAGAGAAAAGTTCTCTTAGGGTTCTTTTCATTGGCCAATATTCTTGTTAGGGTTCTAAGAAACTAGTTCTCTTAGGGTTCTTTCCATTGACTAACATTCTTCTAACCGTTTTTCTCTTTGTGTTCTATTTCTATCTTTTCAATTTTGTTTCTTGTGCTTCCATGTGTGTTTGATTCTAGTCATTCTTGGGCATAGTTCCATCTTGTTGAAGGTTCTCTAGGACAAGTTCCTATTGGGTCTC
>JANIIA010327673.1:0-21269 GCA_027478495.1 Erythroxylum alaternifolium | reverse complement strand
ATAGTATGAAATATTTGGATATCGGAGTTGAGAGTTATGGTTATTAGAAGTTTGTGATGCTGCATAGGATGGACTTTTGGGACAGCTGCATTGGTTTGAACTTTTAACCTTTATAGAGGTAAAATTTGTTTTTTAGGTCTTCGTGGCTAGAAGTCCTCTTCAACACGGTCTTTGAACGACCTTAATCTGATACTTGTAGTGAAAGTTATGCCCTTTTTACAAAGACAGGTCGGAGGAAGAAAAGAGAGAAGAGGAAGTCGCGATCGCGAATTTCGCGCAAGTTGCAATTGTGACATTGCGGGCACGGGCTGCATGATCGCGACCAGTAGGACGTTTCCCCTAGGCTGAACATGTTTCACTCTTTTGACTATAACTTTGTCATCCGACCTTCAAATGACCTATTTTTTGAAGCATTGGATTCTTAACACATTACTCTATCTCTCTAAAAACATTTATAGCTTTTGGTATTAATTTGAAAAAGATTTATTGAATCAAACTGAGGGGATCAGATGGAATAGTGTGAGTTGGATATTTTTACTAAACATGCTTCAGTATTTTGATGATATCTTGATTCGTAGAGGTCCAATTGCATCTGAAGAAATGAAATTTTAATTTAGTGTTTAAGACTTTCAATTTCTGGATGAAATGTGGGTATAGTGTACTACTTTAGTATAACAACAATCCAAAAATGTTTGGGCTATAACTTTTAGATTTCTGAACTATATGGAATGATTTTGGTGTCATTAGAAACTTAAGACAATTGGGAAAAAATGTTTTGAAGCAGCCAAATTGAAATTCTGATTTAAAGTTTCCCAAAATCTATCCTGAAGTTGAAGAAATGAGTTTGCCCACATTTTTATGAATCCGAATGTTGGGCTCCTGAAATGGGGTCCAACAAAAAAAGAATGATTCCACTTGACTTAATGACATCCTTGCAAGCATAGATTGTTGCCATCACCAAGCAGTTGAGTAACATGCAAGGAGCTTCTTCATCCACAATTAAGACTATACAAGTACAATGTGAAATATGTGAATAAGACAGTCATGGCATAGCTGAATGTTTCTTACTGGGAGCGAGTGGTACAGAACAAGTAAGTTACTTAGGCCAACCGCAACAACGTAATAATCTATACTCTAACACTTATAATTATGGATGGAAAAAATACCAAAATTTTTCATGGGGTACTAACAATGCATGTGGCTAAGTGATAACATAAGGACCTTCAGGATTTCAGCAAGAGCAATTTTGATCTTTAGAGAACAAAATGGACAAGTTAATGGATGTATTGAGTCAAATTTCTTAAGCCAAGTGGAAGGACAATGAAGACAAGAAGAGAGTCAGAAGAGAATAGAGGTAAATTTTGACCAAATTGCTAAGAACTATGCTTCATCCATCCATAACTTGGAGGTATAGGTAGGTCAACTTGCTAACGCTTTGTCTTCTAGGAATGCAAGAAGTTTACTAAGCAACACTGAGGCCAATCCAAAGGAACAACTCAAGGCAATCACAGTTAAAAGTGCCAAGCAATTGAAGAAGCCAAGTGCTCAAGAAGATAGCCAATAAAAGAAAAATGTGGAAGAAAAAGAAGAAGAGAAGACATATGTACCACCACCACCTTACAAGCCTAAGATTCCATATCCACAGAGGGGAGACAACATCAAGTCTAAACTCAATTCTCTAAATCTTTGGAGAAGTTGAAGAAACTTTATATTAGTTTATCTTTGGCAGAGACATTAGAGTGTATGCCCAAGTATGCAAAGTTTCTCAATGACATATTGACACACAAATGCACTTAGGAGGACAATCAGACGGTGACTTTGACGGAGAACTATAGTTCGATTATCACAAGCATAATTCCTTCAAAACTACAAGATCCAGGGAGTTTTACTATTCCATGTGTTATTGGTGATTTTGAATTTTCGAACTGCTTATGTGATTTAGGAGTAAGTATTAACTTGATACCTTTGTCTATTTTCAAGAAATTGAGGCTAAGAGATGTCAAGCCAACATCCATGCTTATCTAACTTGTGGATCAATCCATTAAGAGAACATTTAAGGTAGTAGAAGATGTTCTGGTAAAAGTGGACAAATTTATAATTCCTGTTGATTTTTTGTGTTGGATTTTGAAGAAGATAGGAATTGTCCATTGATTTTGGGTACACTCTTTATGAATACTAGTAGGGCATTAGTTGATGTGCATGAAGGAAATTTGGTTTTGAGAATTGGTGATGAACAAGTCGAATTTAATATAACTAAATCTTTGAGGAAATCGGTGGATGGAAGTGCTTGTATGAAGATTGATGTTGTGGATGATTGTGTAAAAGATGTTGAGAAGGAAAATGAAAAGGAAGTTGAGAAAATTATTGAAGTGCATAGGGAATAGAGTGTGAATAAAGAGGAATTGTGTGAGGAGGGTGAGAGAGAGAAGATGCACCCAAACCCCCTTCCATTATAAACCCTCCCACTTTAAAACTTATACCCTCTCACCTGAGATACACATTTTTAGGCAAAGACCACACTTTACCCATCATCATTTCCAACAAATTGAATGATGAGCAAGAAGAGGAAAAGGATGAGAGCCATAAGGTGGCAAATTTTTGATATTAGGGGGATTAGCCCCAATGTGGTGATGTATAGGATTAACCTTGAAGAAGGATGTAAGACAATGCAGGAGAGGAAAAGACTGTTAAATCCAATTAAGCAAGAGGTTGTGAAGAAGGAAGTGGTGAAGCTTTTATATGCAAGTATTATATACCCAAATTTGGATAGTGAGTGGGTGAGTCCGGTGCAATATGTGTCTAAGAAGGGAGGCATGACAGTGATGGAGAATGAAAAAGGTGAACAGATTTTCACTAGGACCATCACAGGTTGCAGAGTGTGCATTGACTATAGGAAGCTTAATTTAGCCACAACGAAAAACCATTTTCCATTACCTTTTGTGGATCAAATGATTGAGATGGTGGTTGGCCATGCTTTTTATTGCTTTCTTGATGGATATTCAAGATACAATCAGGTGTTCATATACCCACAAGACCAAGAGAAAACCACTTTCACTTGCCCTTATAGGACTTTTGCTTATAGGAGGATTCCTTTTGGCTAATGTAATGCACCAGCTGCATTCCAAAGGTGCATCATGGCCATCTTTGTAGATATGAATGAGGACTTCATGGAAGTATTTATGGATGACTTCTTTATTTTTGGAGACTCTTTTGATCATTGTTTGTTTAATTTGGATAGAGTATTACAAAGATGTGAGGAGTCTCTTTTAGTCTTGAATTAGGAGAAGTGTCATTTCATGGTCCAAGAGGGAATAGTTTTAAGACATCAGATCTCATGTAGGAGGATTGAGGTAGATCAATCTAAAACTGAAGTGATTGAAAAGCTTCCATCGCTTACCAATATTTAGGGCATCTAAGCATTCTTTAGTCATGCAGGGTTTTACAGATGATTTATTAAGGATTTTTCTCTTATTACTAGACCATTAACTAACTTTTTAGTTAAAGATGTGCCTTTTAGGTTTGATGATGATTACTTAGATGCCTTTAACAAGTTAAAGATGACACTTACAATAGCATCTATTTTGACGTCACCAGATTGGTCAGTTCCATTTGAGATCATGTGTGATACAAGCGACCATGCTATTGGTTGTGTACTCAAACAATGGAAGGAGAAGAAGTTGCATACAGTCTACTATTGTAGCAAAACCTTGACAGGAGCATAACTGAACTACACCACCACTGAGAAGGAGTTACTTGCAGTGGTATTTGCGTGTGAAAATTTTTATTCTTACCTTTTAAGCTTACAAGTTATTATTTTTACAGATCATGTGACATTATGTTATCTCTTTGCAAAGAAGGATGCCAAGGCTAGCCTCATTCGATAGGTGCTTCTTCTTCAAGAATTCAACATTGAGATTAAGAATAAGAAAGGAGTAAAAAATGTTATGGATGACGACCTATTGAGACTTGAAGGGGAGAAAAATTAAGAAGAAAATTAAATTGAAGAGTATTTTCCTAGTGAGGCTTTAATGATGGTAGAAAATCCTTTTCTTCCTTAGTTTGTAAATATTGTCAATTATCTATCAGGTGGTATTATTCGCCCTAATCTCTCACATCAACAAAGGAAGCAATTCTTATTTCAATGTTCTCGCTATATTTGGGATGAACCTATGTTATATAAAATATGTGCTGACAGTTTGATTAGCAGGTGTATCCTTGAAGAAGAAATACCTGAAGTTTTGACCAAATGTCATAGTTCAATTTATACCGGACACTATGGAGTGAACAAGATGACTGCTCACATTTTGGAGTGTGGATTCTGCTGGCCAAACTTGTTCAAGGACACCCGAGATTTTGTATTACATTGTGATAGGTGCCAAAGAGTGGGCAATATTTCGAAGAGGGATGAGATGCCACTTTCAAACATCATAGAGGTGGAGATATTTGATGTGTGGGGCGTGGATTTCATGGGACCATTCCCATCTTCCCTAGATAACTCTTATTTATTAGTTGGAGTTGATTATGTGTTCAGGTGGCTTGAAGCAATAGCTACTCCAACAAATGATGGCAAGGTGGTGCAGAGATTCAGCAAGAAGGTTTTTACTCGATTTAGGGTGCCTAAAGCTATCATAAATGATTAAAGGAGCCACTTTTGCAACAAACCCTTTGAGGCTCTTTTGAGAGGATATAATGTTCACCATAAACGAGTGGTCAAGTGGAGGTGATGAACAGCGAGTTGAAAAAGATTTTGGAGAAGGTAGTGAGCAAGTCAAGGAAAGATTGGGCTTTGAAGCTGGATGATGTGTTATGGGCTTACAAGACAACTTTCAAAACTCCCATAGGCACAACACCATATCGACTTGTGTATGGCAGGGCTTACCATTTACCATTGGAGTTGGGGCATAGAACCTACTGGGTAGTTAAAAAATTAAACATGGATTGGAAGGTAGAAGGAGAGAAGAGATTATTACAACTTGATGAATTGGAAGAGTTAAGATATGATGCATAAGAAAATGCCAAGTTTTACAAAGAAAACGCTAAGAAGTGGCATGATGTTCATATTAAGAATACGGAATTCAAGAGTGGGGACTTAGTGCTTTTATTCAATTCATGACTTTGATTATTTCCCGAAAAGCTCAAGTCAAGATGGAGTGGCCTATTAAAGGTTAATCAAGAGTCTCCTTATGGAGCGTTAGAGTTAGAACATGAAAAGGGTGAAACTTTTAAGGTTAATGGGCATAGATGCAAGCTTTACTTTAGAGGGTCATTCTCACAAGAAAGGGAAATACTTTCTTTCCTTTCACTCACTCTTTTATGTCTTCATATGGAATGGTCAAGCTAATGACCTTAACTTAGTATGTTTATCTTTGTGTTGGTGTGGTGCTGTTTTGATTTGATAATATCTAATTTGGTTTAACTGGTCTCACACTTCATTCTCTTGTTGTTTAGGTCTCCAACGATAAATTTTGAGGTTACTTAAAGATTTATTATGCATCATAGCTTATTGGAGGACCAAAGAATGAGAGGAAAAACATGTCATTTTCATCAGCACCACCACTATAAGCCCATCTTACCCTTAATCTCTTATATTATTCTTTTTGTGTTTCATGTTTTGTTTTTCATGGTTTTGCTTATTAGTTTTGGATGCTCTCTTTTACACATTGAGGAAAATGTTTTGTTTAAGTATGGGGAGGTAGTCTTTGTCTTTATATTTGCATTTTTTCATGTCATTTAGAATGCATGTTAGGTTATTAGTATTAGGTGTGTCGTTTCCCTTACATTTGAATCTTTTTAATGAATGTGTTGCCATGAGATTCTATCATGCTAATTGGAATGAGATTAAAAGCATACGTGAACTTAAATTAGGTTACTTGAGGGGAAAGTGAACCATATGGAGTGATGAAAGTAGTTGTCTATATAAGCTTACTCAGAACTTATCACTTGAATCATGAGGTAATGTATAAAAGCATAATGGATTTTCATTTGAGCCTATATGTGGAATTGAGCCCTTATGACTTCATTCTATAGTCATTTCATTTCCTTGTTTGTGTGATGTTTCTTTAGGTAATTACCTTCAAAACGTGCTTTGAATCGGTTTAAATCTACTGGATGCATGCTAGATAGAAATGATTAAGGTCTTCTTGCTTTAACCTTTGGCTTAAATGACCTACCCTTCTTGCTTTATCCCTTGCTAGCCCTATTGAGCCTTTAACCTTGTATTTATTGAAATTACCTTGTTTTAAAACCCACAAACCACTTTAGCTTACCCCAATCACAAGTTAATAAAGTGTTAAGTGATACTTGAGTATGGAGTCATAAATTAAGAGCACATGACATATAGTTGATGTTTTTTGCTCATTTTTCCTTAGAGAAAAGAAAAAGAAAAATAACAAAGAGAAAAGAGAAAAGTACAAAATCAAAGAAAAAAGAGAAAAGAAAAGAAAAGAAAAAGGAATAACATGTAGTTGCTTCAATAAGTGCAGAAAAGTAGTCTTATCCATGTTCATATCTTAGAAGTTTATCTTTGTCATCCCTTTATACACTTAGTAGTTTATAAATGCTTATGAGAAACCTCTAAAACCTATTTAACCCACCTTAACCCTAGCTACATTACAACCTAAAACAAAGTCTTTTGGATCTATCTTAGCATGTAATCATTGTGGAGGAGAATTAGTGTATTACCGAACTTATAATAGTGTGATTTCCTATAGGAAGTTTGAGCAAAACACTAACCATCAAATACTTAAGAGAAATGAGTGAAATTGGCAAGGAAGGTCCATTTTGAATTTATACTTATCTTTGAGTGATGGTTTCATAGGTTGAGTTTGCTTATGTGCACCAATGAAAATTAGTCATGATTTATATAGTAGCTTGACATTTAAGTTGGCCAATGTTTAAGGGATTATATGTTTTAATCTTAGTGAAAATGAAGTAATAGAATTTAATTGGTTGTATTTGATCTTTATTTAAGGAAAAACAAAATTTTAAGTGTGGGGATATTGATAGGTGTAGATTACATTGTATTTTTATAGGTAATTTGATATGTGTTTAGTTGTTAAGTTGATTGATTAGTGTGTGTTGAGTTTAAGAATTGTGTTAGTTCGTAAACATTGATGTCTTAAGTGTTCTTTGGATGAGAACATGTTTTTGAGCTTAAATTATATATATATGAGGTGCCGTGATAAGTTCGTTAGTATTTCAGGGCATTCAAAAGAGTTTCGGAGGAGACTTGAACTAAAACACAGGACCACGATCGTGGGGGACTGGACACGATCATGAGAGAAACACCAACGTTGGGCCATAATCGTGGTAAATGCACCACGATTGTGATAGAAGCTCAAGCATAGGGCCACGATCGTGACAGAGAGTAGGTAAACCGACCACGATTATGTACCAAGGGCAACGATCGTGGTCTGTGTCTAGATAGATGCTGAGTCACTTTCATATTTGAGTTTTCGAGGGATAGTTCAGACCCCAAAAAGACACTAGGGTTACCTTAATTGGTAAAGACTATAAAAGGATTATGATATAACCCTAAAAGGGAGTTTAAATTCTACCTACATTTGGAAACCCAAAAGATAGAGAAAGAGAAGAGAGAGGGAAGAAGAAAAAGAGGAAGAAGAGGAGGGTTCTGACATTGAAGCTTCCCAGAATAGGTGATCTCCTGACGCTGCTACTCTCCTGAATCACTTGACCTAAGTTTCATTTCCTCCCCATTTATCCTTTTATTCATTTAATGTGTAAGATTGAGGTGGGTTGTATGGATATGAATTTGGAGTTATTCATGATGTTCTAAATTTTCCTTTAGGATTTTGCTTATTTTGATGTTAATGTAGTTAAATTGTGTTTACTTGAGTTAGATGTTATGATTAATTGATGTATTTGCATATTTCAGTAATAAACCTAGAGGGTGAACTGGATAAAAATGATTAGATGGGATTAGCAAGAGTTAGGTGATCTAATTGACAACTTAATCATTCTAGTCGATAATTTTATGGAGAAAGAACCCGTGCGAGACCCGATTGTTTATTAGTGAGCTTTAAAACAAATTATAATTATGGGTAATTTGTGAATTGAGATATTGCAAGAAAGAGAGAGAGAGTAATCAACCCTACTGTTTAGAACTGACACCCCATAAACACATAAAAGGCTAGATTAGCATTAATGATAGGTAAAATCCCTTCTTCGACAACTTAATTAATTCTCTTCAGATTTCCATTATTGTACATAAAAGGCTAGATTAGCATTAATGATAGTAAAAATCCCCTCTCCTATAACTTGATTAATTCTCTCTTCGAAATTCCACTATTGTAATATTTGATTATTGCTAGTTTATTTTGATTTATTTTACTTTTTAGTTAATATTAAAATATGAGTCTTAAACAAAGCATAACCTGAATTAAGTGTTACCTAAGCATAATCTTTATGGGACAATATCTGCTTTTTATTACAAGTAACAACCTGTATACTTGGTTTTTTAGCGTAAAACAAGTTATTGGTTTTGCAATCATCAACTCCCTCTTGTGTGTGTGTGCTTTATCATTTGGAATCAAAACAAGGTTTCACATTTATTGTGTTTTACAGCATGTGATAGATCATGGCAAAAAACATGAGAAGTCTAAGGAAAATCTGTTATAAAGCCTCCTTATTTCAATGGAAACAACTATTTATATTGAAAGGAAATGATGACAATTTATCTTCAATATGTAGACAATGAAGTCTGGAAAGCTACCAAAATGGGAGATATAGTTCCTGCTACTGATGATGATGAATTATGGATTGACATTGATAGAAGAAATGCACAACTAAATCCTAAAGCATGACATCGTCTAATTTGTGCACTCTCTCCAAAAGAATATGAAAAGATATCCTACTATTCTACAGTAAAGTAAATTTGGGACAAGCTTCAAGTCACTTTTGAAGGAACAAATGAGGTGAAAAAGAATAGGATAAGTCTTTTAGATGCATCAATATGAAACTATTAGCATGAGACAAGGAGAAACTATAGACGAATTCTTTGGACAATTTAACAACATCATCATAGCATTGAAGAACTTAAGAAAAATATATCCCAATGATGAGCTCGTAACATTAACGTCACTACCAAAAGAATGGAGACCTAAAGTAATACCTCTAAAGACTGCAAAGGATCTAAACACTATTTCACCTAATTTGTTAAAAGGAAATTCGATGATCCATGAGACAGAGCTTTGACGAGACGAAGGATCATCCTACAGAAAAGGAATGGCTTTGAAAGCTGTTGATGACACAACACCATTAAACAGTGATGAAAGCGATACTAAATTGCAGATAGATAGAGATGATGAATTAAATTTTATGGTCAGAAAATATGCACGCTTCTATAAAAAGAACATGACAAAGAAAAGATAAGGAAATAAGAAAAATGGAAACTCCAAGTTCTTGTCAAAAGGCAATAGTAGTAGTACTAAGAATTTCCAAATTATATGTTATCACTACAAGAAGCCTAGACACATCAAAATAGAATGCCCCCTTCTTCTTCAAAAGGAAAAGACTAAAACTAGAAAACCTAGAAGCAAGATATGAATGTAGCATGGTCTAATCAGGATTTTGAAAATTTTGATGAAGAAGAGTTTGAAGAAGTAAGCAATGTTTGCCTTATGGATGATTCAGGTGAAGATGAGGTATATTGTTCTGACTCTGAAATTGAATTTATGAATTATGAGATGCATATCATGAATCGTATGCTCAGTATAAAAAGTTAACTATGCAATATTTTAAAGAGGTTAAAAAGTTTAAAAACAACGATGCATCTTTAAAGAATAAAATTAAATCATTAGAATCAGTGAATAAAAACCTATTGTCTAAGAATATGTCTCTTGAAAGTGATTGTTAGAAAAAAGTTTCTGAAAAAAGAAAATTTGGAAGAAAAAGTGATTAAGTTAGAAAATGCAAAAATGATTCTGAAAAGGTAAAACAATTAGTACAAAAGTGATTTAGCAAATTTCATTGATCGAAAGAATAATCTTGATGCATTGTTTTGTAATGTTAAAGGTTTCTTTGATAAGGCAGGAATAGGATATAATGAAAATAATAATATCAAGTTGTACAAGAATTTCTTTGTTAAAAATAATAGTAGCCATGATCAAAATTGCCGGAACTTGATGTTTGAGAAAAATAATAGTAACCTTCATTCATCTCTTTTGTGTTTCTAATATGGAAAACATGGACATATTAATCATTCTTGTAATATTCATAGAATGAAGAAATTATTTGAAATATATGTTTGGAGACTGAAAGGTCAGATTACTAACCTGAAAGGACTAAGAAAAGTTTAGGTATGTAAATTAAGATAATATATTCTACAAATATACTTTAGAAAAGTTACAGGAGAAAATCATTGGATAGTTGATAGTGGTTCTTCAAGACATATAATAGGTGAAATATCACATTTTATCTATATTGAAAGAAAAAATGGAGGTAATGTTGTCTTTCCTAACAAAATCAAGAAAAAGGTCACAGAAATTGGTAAAATTGGTGCTTCTAATTCTACTTCTATAAATAATGATTTTTATGTTGATGGTTTGAGGTATAACCTACTAAGTGTAAGTCAATTATGTGATAAGGGATATGGAGTCACATTCTATGCAACTCATTGTGAAATATTGATAATAACGACAACGTTGTGTTTGTTAGTCTTAAAAATCAAAATATATACTATGCTCAATTAAAAGACGTGTCTTCTAAAAAAGTTAAGTGTTTTGTATCTATAGAAAAGGACTCATGAATCTGGCATAGAAGATTTAGACATGCTAGCATAAGCATTTTATCAAAATTAAAATGATTTATTAAGAGGATTACCAAGCTTAAACTTCAAAAATAATCAAGTTTATGAAGCATGCTTAAAAGGAAAATAAGATAGAAGCAGCTTCCCAATCAAGAATGTTGTATCTACCAACCAACTACTTGATCTTATACACATGGATTTATTTGGTCCTATTTAAACTCAAAATTTGGGTGGAAAACACTATGATTTTGTTATAATAGATGATTGTTCTAGATTTACATGTATTTTCTAGTAAATAAGGAAGGTGCTTTCAAAGTTTTTGAGAAGTTTTGCAGGAAAATTCAGATTAAAAAAGAGTACTGCATTACTTCAATTAGAAGTGATCATGGAGAAGAATTTGATAACAAAAAATTTGAAGATTTCTATGATGATAATGGCATAACTCATAATTTCTCATGTTCAAGAACTCCTCAATAGAATGAAGTTGTTGAAAGAAAGATTAGGACCCTTATTGATATGGCCAAGACTATGATTTGTAAAAGTGGTCTACTCATGGATATTGGGCTAAAGTTGTGTCCACTATATGTTACATTTTGAAAAAGTTTCTTATAAGGCTTATTCTCAAAAAGACCCCCTATGAGTTGTGGAAAGGAAGAAAGCCTAATGTTGCATATTTTCGAGCTTTTAGGTGCAAATTCTTTGTATTAAAAAATGGTAAGGACAAGCTTTGGCAAGTTTGATACAAGGTATAATGAAACTATATTTCTGGGATATAGCACAATCAACAAAGGATTTAGAGTCTACAGCAAAAGAACTAAGAGGATAGAAAAATCAATACATGTCGTATTTGGCGAAGCATTACCCTCAATAAATTTTATTAAACCAAATGATGAAGAGAATACTTTAGTTTTTAAAGATATGACATAAAATCAATCTACACCTATGGTGCCTTCAGATTCACAAAATCAAGAAGGTCTTTCTGAAGCTAGGACAGAGAAGGCTCTTGCTACATACACATCTCAGTAGGAACCTATACAACAAAGGACATCAGATGTTTATAACAAAAGGACACCAAGAGAATAAAGAGGACTCTATACACTTTAGTATATTCTATGAGACCCTTAAGAAGGCCTAAGGACTAGAACCTCCTTCAAAAATAATTATGTTGCCTTTGTTTCACAACTAGAACAAAAGATTGTAGAAGAGGCACTTGTTGATGAAAGTTGGACTGTAGCCATGCAAGATGAGTTAAACCAGTTTGACAAGAACCAAGTTTGGAATTTAATACTTTATCTACAAAACAAGTCAATCATTGGAACTCTTGGGTATTTCAAAACAAACTTGACAAAAATGGTAAGGTGGTAAGAAATAAGGTGAGATTTATAGCTCAAGGCTATAATCAATAGGAAAGTATTGATTTTGATGAGACTTATGCTCCTTTTTCTAGACTATAACCAATCTAAATTTTACTCGTCTTTGCTTGTTATAAAATTTCAATTATAAATTTCAAATTATATCAAATAGACGTAAAAAAAAAATTTTAAATGGATTTATTAATAAAGAATTCTTTGTTAACCAGCCTCCAGGTTTTGAGAACACAGACTATCCAGATTATATGGTGAAATTGAAAAAAGCTTTGTATGGTCTAAAATAGGCTCCTCAATCATTGTATGACAAGTTAAGTAACTTCTTGCTTGAGAATATCTTTGAAAGAGGAAGGGTAGATAAAACTTTATTTACTAAAAGGAAGGAAAATGATCTACTTATAGTTCAAATATATGTTGATGACATAATATTTGGTGCTACTTATCCATCTTTATGTGAAGAATTCTAAGTTTTAATACAAGGGGAGTTTGAAATGAGTATGATGGGAGAATTATCCTTTTTCCTTGGATTACAAATTAAGCAAACAGAAAAAAGGAATCTTCATTAGTCAAGACAAGTGCACAAAGGAACTTATTAAGAAATATCATTTTGAAAATGCGAAACTAATGGGAACTCCAATGTATACTGGATCTAAGCTTGGATGAAGATGACAAAGCTATTGATGAGACAAAATAAAGAGGAATGATTAGTTCACTTATATATCTCACAAGTTCAACCTGATATTATGCTTAGCGTACGCCCTTGTGCATGCTTTCATTCAAATCCTAAAGAATGCGACCTTCAAGAAGTCAAAAGGAATTTTCATTATCTTCTTAGAACTATGGATTTCTAATTATGGTATCCAAAAACAAATTCATAAGAAATTGTTGGCTATTTTGATGCAGATTATCTAAGTGACAAAGTTGACAAGAAAAGTACAAATGGATACTGTCAATTATTTGGTGGATGTTTGGTTTCTTGGTTTTGTAAGAAAAAAATTACACATCACTCGCAACAATTGAGGTAAAATATATAGCAGTCCCTAGCTGTTGTGCTTAGATATTATGGATGAAACATCAACTTCAGGATTTTTCTCTAAACTTTAGTCATATTCCCATAACAATACAAGTTCAATTAATTTATCTAAAAATCCTATGCATCATTCTAGGACTAAGCATATAGAAGTTAAACATCATTTTCTTAGAGATCATATTTTAGAAAGAACTATTAAATTATTGCATGTTAATACTAAAAATTAAGTAGCTGATATCTTTACTAAACCACTCTCGGAAGATAGATTTTGTTTAATATAAAAAGAGCTTGGTATATGCAGATGGTCAGACATTTAACACTATTCAAAGATTTTCTTCTAATTTTGTAGATGTTAGAAATCTTATTTGAATATGTTTATTTAGAAGGCTCCTTCGATTGTATAGAAAGCCCCTACTAGGTTTTAAAGAGAAAGAGTAACCTCATTCAAAGATAGCCATCACTAAAATGATGTCATTTAATCTATTTAAAAATTCATATAGCCATCATTTAAATGATGTCATTTCATCTATTTAAAAATTCAAGTGTATAGTACTGTCAGACTTTCATATGATTGATAGAAGATACGAAAGAGATTATACCTCAAAGAATGTGTACGATCTTTCATCTTCACATGAAACCATCTCTTAAAAATCGTTTAGTATATCTCAAGATGGTTCCTTTCTTTATCTTATCTTCAACACTAATTGCAACTCCTTCTATCTCACTACAATCAAACTCTCTTCTTTACAAATCTCTTTTATAATTTCCAATACATTCTTTTTCTGGAAAATGACAAGAACAAAGTTCAAAGGTCAAAAGAAATCTTTAACACTAACTACTAGCCATGGTGAAACTCTATACCATGAATAAAAGTATAAAACTCTTGCTCCTGAATCTTCTTCTCTGTCACCAATTATAGGATCGCTAAACACCTCCACTAAACCTATTTCTATCTCTTTTATTAAAAAGACCCTATTTTTAAAAGCATCTATTTAAGATACTCCATTACATGCACATGAGAAAAAGCAAAAGGTTTTGACATTGCCTGAAGAATCAGCCTCTGATTCATCCACTGGACATAATGAATTAATAAAGTAATGGTATGTTTCTAATTCTTAGGAAGAAATTCTTAACAACTCAAACCTAGCTCTTCAAAAAAAGAAAAATGAGAAGAATAAGGAGGAGAAGAAGAAGAAGAAGAAGAAAGAGAAGCAAAAGAAAAAGAAGAAAAATCTTCAAGTGAAGAAGAACATGCTCTTTTGAGAAGAGTCTCTAGTAAGAGGAAGCTAATGAAGAAGGTGTGATTCCATTTTCCTTCTCCAGTTTCAAGATCTCCATCACTTTCACCTCTACTACCTACTCTCACTCTACCTACTCCCACTCCGCTAATCTTACTCCCAAAATCTCTGTACCACCACTATCGACTAATCCTTAACCTAGTTCCACGGGTCAAAAATTGCCTAAAGAATACTTGATCGTTAATTATGATTATTCAAATGAAGAACTGGTTCATTTTGTTAGGCATCCACTAACTAGAGGAAGTCTCCTAATGAAGGATGAGAAAATGCCTATAACTAAAAAAATAAATTATGAGGAAAAACTGAGAAAGACAAAGCTTCATTAAAAAGGAAAAGGGAAGAAATAAGAAAAGGCAAAGAGTATATGTTTAAAGAAGCTACAAAAAATCTTATTGCTAGGAAAGAATCTCTATTTGAAGAAATTCCCAAAGGTAAGAGATCAAAAAATAAAAAGTTTATGCCCAAAAAAAAGAAAATCTTCAGCACAAAAAAAAATGTTTCAATTGATGGAAGCAAAAGTGAGATACAAAATGAGGTACAAGAAAAGAAAGGTTATTGCTGGACAAACTCTACATCCTATATTGTTTGATGAAATAGGTATTATTGTTTTTGCTTATTTTGTATCTGTTGGCTGGCACAATTTTTTGAACTTGCATGAAACTTTTTGTGATTATCTGGTAAAATCATTTTCTATAAATATGAGAAAGGAAATCATTGATGGTAAGTTTGCGATTGTCTCCTAAGTTAGAGAATGTGAGATTCTGCTGACTAAAGAAATTTTAAAGAATCGACTAGCTATTGCCTCAATTGGAGGAACTGACTTCCTATGCCATAAGTGGGATGTCACTAATTTGGATGTGGGTGAACTTATTCAATCAATATGCATTAATGCTGAAAACACCCAAGATGACAGACCCTGGTGCTAATAATTGAACCATCTTCAAAGATGTCTTGCATCCCTCCCACTACATCCATCTTTCCAAGGAGTAGTTTAGTTGAAAGATGTAGTTTATTAGATACTATGTTGTCTACAACTTATTGAAAGGTAATTGAATGAACCTTCCCTTAATGATTATACATTTTATATTGGATAAGGGGAGTCATCAAAATACTACAGGGGGACTGCCTTATGGGATGTTAGTAAATAAGATATTTGCATATTATGATACGTCTTTTGATCATCAAGAATGGTATAAGCCTAGAAAATCTCATTCATCTATTCCATTCCAATTTGGATATAAAATAAAAGACACCGTTTGGGTGGAAAAGAAATCAGAAAAAGTAGCAAATTTCTTGGTTCTTGCTGATTCGACCTATTCGTTAAGCTCTTGGAGGTGGAATCAAAGTATTCCAAGAATTGCACTATAGGGTGCAACTTTGGGTCATTCACTTAATCGGAACCTAAAATGATTGAACCTAAGTTAACCTACATGTCATGTTATGCAAACTAATTTGGAGAAAAGGGGTTTTTATTTTTGATTTTTGAACTCATTAATAAAGCTAATTTGAATGTAAAACAAATGTTTTTGGATTTTAGGGGTAAAGAAAACTGAAGGACGAAAAACACAAAAGATTAAATAGTGATAAAGTCCCTTTGCAGGTGAGTTTTAGCCATCATAGTTCGAAATTGATTTAAGTGAGAGTAGAAGTCACTAAGCTTCAAAATGGTAAACCTTGAAAGACTCTTCAAGTCCAGGATCTTAATCAATAAGACTCTTTTTTTAAAAATCCCGTTAAGTACTCTTAGTGTGTGTAGTACGATTAGCCAATGCAATGGGTCAAATGGAATCTAAAATTATCTCAACATCAAACATAACCATACAAGATAAGAGAGAATAAAGAAGATTTCAAATAGATATGTATGAAACTTCATCCATTTAAGCTCAGAGTTCTACATAAACCAATCCATCCTACACATAATGAACATCCAACATTTGATTAAAACCATAAGCAAATAGCTCAATTACAAATCATAAATCCTAGACCTAGGATATTATAAATTCATAGATGAACCATGGATTAAACTACTCCCTTTTTTCAACCAATTGAACTCCAGCCATTGCTACACTTTCAAGAGGAAAAGAAAAGCCAAGCCACTCATTGTACTTAGAAACTTCACAACTTGGAATGAATCTGAATCACCCATGGTTGAGGTTTTACAGTGGAAAGAAAACTATGGAAGAGATTAGAGCTTTTTTTTAGAGAGTATAAATGAAGGAAAGTCAATTGATCTCCCCCTTTTCTGCCTCCCCCTTACTTGTCCCGAAATAGGCTTTTTTTAAGGGGTATTCAGGTCGGATCATATGTATGGGTAAGTGAGATTTCCAAAAAATGACTAGAGTTTCAGGTTGTTGCTTCGAAGTTTTCGCTGCAGCGAAGTGATGAGTTCACCACGGCCAAATTTTCCCAAAAGGTCTGAGCTATTAATTTGAAGGTTTTGCCGCGACGAAGTGATGAGTTTGCCGCGGCCAAATTTTCCCAAAAGGTTTGGGCTGTTGATTCACATGTTTTGTCGCGACAAAGTGATGAGTATGCTTTGGTTAACTTGTCCCAAAGGGTCTTCTTCCTTGATCTTATGGCTCAACAATTTCTTAGTCCTTACTTTTGTCTCCACTTCTTGAGTTTCCTGCAATGAAAAACAATAGATTGCAATATTAAATTGTCCTATAAACCAAGTGAGTGCAATTACTAACTAATTATGACAATTTTACCCTCAAACTATATTAATTTTAAATAAGCACTCTTGAACTAAATTAAGCACAATATCCAACAAAAAGAGTCGAAAAGTACAACAAAAACTATAAAAATATCACTGAATAATATAGAAGACTAGGGTTCAATCAAATTCCCCCACACTTAGACCTTTGTACTCCTGGACAAAGCTCATAAAAGTCAAAGGAATACAAGTTCAAAAGGAAATACCGACCATACATAAAAATGAGAGCAGAAAATGAATAAAACCATTTTCTCAGAAATCAACTAAAGCAGGCTAAAAGAACTCCAAGAAGATCAACAATACTTAATCCAAGAGATTGAACAAAAGAGACTTATCTCAAGGGAAACTGTTTAACTCTCAACTCACTTATTTTGGGGTAATTTCACTCTAAAATTTGCTTAATTCATTTTGTACCATAAGCTTATGATAGTTCTACCTCTCCACTATAAGAACTATAATTTTCGAAATCAAAAGGACTTTTAGGGTTGTAATGATGAATGAAGGCTAAGTGAAATGGATGGAATAAAAGAAACAAGATGAGTGACATACATCACAATTATCGTCCTCATGAAATGAGTATCAGCTATTTCAAAGAAAAGATTTAAAATTCTAACATAGTAGCTTTTTTTTAATTTTACTATTGTTCGGACAAATGTCATAATTAGACTCAATCTAGGTTCCTCAAATGTTCAAAGGAACTACTTAGGAAACTTAAAACTGGTGCATTTGAAGTACCAAAGTTCTCACCGTGTATTCTTTACTGAACTATAGTAGCAGCACACCATCATACAGGTGTGGTAAAAGACACTGGCTTTTTTTTTATAATCCCAACCCATGAATTCTACTGAAAAAAACTTAAACTTAGAAGACTGGGGATAAAATATTTACATCAATTTATAAAAGTGTGCATGCACTCAAAAAGATGGCTGAAGGGGGCTAACAATTGTTAAGTGTGTGGGGTTTGTGTTTGGGTGAGAAAGGTTTTTCAATGAACATCTCTTTCATTTTCACAAAATTTAGTCCATCAAGCCTTGATTAAGAATTAAAACAAGTTCTAGAGAGATATGAAATTAAGCAGATATACACAAATGAAAGAATTCAGGTCCAAATATCCTTTCAACAAGGTTAGTATCTCAATTAAGCAATCTCAAGGTTTAAAAACGCATAGCGCCACTTCCTTAACATACCCTCCCTTACTTCTTGTCGCCACTTCCTTAACATACCCTCACTTACTTCTTGTTGAAAGCATTAAAAATGGAATTAGCCAAAATCAACAGTCATTTAAAAGCATGGATAGGTTTCCAAAAGCATATTTCAAAACTTTGAATTTTTCAAAACTTTTCAATCACAGAAGTATTAAGAACCTAATTTGGGAGCATTGTTTAAGTGTTGGCCACGACGAAGTAAAAAGTTGGAAAAGTTTTTCCACGACAAAGTGAAAAGCTGGAAAAGTTTCACCGAGGCAAAGTGAAAAGTTGGAAAAGTTTTGTCACAGAGAAAAGTGGCAGAAACGTGGAGAAGATAGAAAAAAATGCATGTAATTGCAATGTAACCTCAAGGACCAATTTCAAGACTTAAAAGATAATGCACAAATGACACTTGAGTGGCCAAAATGTTGCATGAAGAAACTATTTGGTTTCCTCCCCCACACTTAAACACATTATTGTCCACAAGATTGAAAGAGTTAAAGCACAATCATGTAGAGATGATAAACATTAGATGAATAGATAGACAATATTACAATAGCCAATGAAATAAATACAACATTCAGCACAGGTTAGATTAACCAGGGAAAAGACATCAGAAAACTTAACTACGTATCCAAGAAACTTAAAACTAAAACCATAGAGACTCAAAGATAAAACAA
Organism: Erythroxylum alaternifolium; assembly: GCA_027478495.1. NCBI lineage: Eukaryota > Viridiplantae > Streptophyta > Magnoliopsida > Malpighiales > Erythroxylaceae > Erythroxylum > Erythroxylum alaternifolium. The sequence continues at coordinate 2,226 of JANIIA010327673.1, read as the reverse complement.
CAAGGAAAAATACAAAATGACTCAAGATTGATATACAAGGGAATCAGTTGCGGACCTAAATGGTCCAGACCCAGATGGATATGCTTCAGACGTGCCCTCTTCAAATGTGCCATCACCGCACCATGGTTCATCCTAATCAAAGAGCAATTGGAATTGTAGGCGTTTAGCCAACAAAGCACCTACGCAACAACGATAATGCATGTCCCGATCATACATGGCATCTCGATGCGTCTGTTGATGGATCTCACCCAAGAGAGTGCGATGGAGTTGGTAGAGATTAGCAGAAAGTCCGTTAAGCTTGGTAGCAAGGGTCACTAAGGTGACAGGTTCAGGGACTTCCGGAGTTAGCTGGTCATGCTCAGTGGGTGCATTAGTTGCTGAGGTTGTACCAACATCAGATACAAGTATGGGAAGGGGGTGGCGGTGCAAGGGCAGGGTGTTTTAGGCGGTCGTACCTAAAGAGTGGGGCCAGTTCAAAATAGCTATTGTTCTTAAACTCAGGGACATTGTGGGCACAAAAAATGTTAGAAACAAGGTGAGCGAAGGCTATGGCATTTGTTAGTTTGGGTGTATTGATGGAGTCATAGAGGGCGAAGGCAATAGTGTCAGCTATGTTGACCGGACGGCCAGTCATTAGGAGGTAGATGTAGAGAGTTTGGCATTTGGTGACATTCGCTACGTGGGTGGTGGGAACGATGTTGTTACAAACCAAATGCAACCAAGGACGAGCCTTTGGTCGTAACTCAGAGCATTTAAGGTAAAGCTCAGTATAGCGTAGTCAATGCCAGTCAGTGCCCTCTTGATAGAGGATATGACCAACATCAGCCATAGGGTAGTTATGGATGAGTTGATTAAAATGGCAGCGGCAACAGGGGGGAAGATCAAAGTGGTGGAGGATGTTGGAGATGTTGAAGGTATGGGGCTCCCTAATGCTAGAAAAATCAATGGCTAGGTGATTATGGAACCGAGCATACGTGTAAAAATGACAAACAAATTTTTCATTACTTAAGGTACGCTCCTTAACTAAGCCAGTTAATAGGGATGCATAAAGATGTTGAACAAAACGGTTGTCTGGGGGGGTTAAAGGACAGGATCGTTCTTTGATAGGAGGTCTACCATCAACTTTTTCATGTACTTCGTCAAATGTGTACTCATTGTCAGGTGGGTTAGGTTCACTAGAAGGGGTAGGATTTTTAGTTCGAGTCATTTGTAAGAAGGGGTAGGATTTTTAGTTCGAGTCATTTGCTTGTAGATAAACAAACTAAATAAAAAAACAAAGCAAAAAGATTCCAGAGAGGACGATATGTCCAACTGTTCTGCCCTAAATATCAATAGCACATAAGATAAAAAAATGGACGAAAAAGGGAAACTGAGATACTTACAAAGATAAGGAGAAAGCTGCGCAGAAAGAGAATCGAGAGTGTAGGTGATTAGGAGTGGAAAACGGGAGGAGGGGTATAGAAGACTGGCCGCGGTGAAATAGGTTTGTGAAAGGGAGAATCGGTAGACTTAAGAAAATAACAAAGTGAGAAGACGAAGAGAGCAGGAAAAGAAAATGACTGCATGAGTGACACATGGGGGTAGAATGGTTTTACAATCTTCTCTAAGATATGCTTCACCTCTCGATTAGATATTTTACCCTGACCATTGGTTTGGGGGTGATATGCAGTAAAGACTTTATGAGTAACACCAACATTTGAAAACAGATTATCAACTACCCTATTATGGAAGTGTGTACCGCTACCACTCACCACAACCTTTGGAATCCCAAACCTATAGAAAATGTTGGACTTAAGAAATTTAGAAACTGTTTAGGCATCATCTTTTCTAGTAGGCACAACCTCTATCCATTTAGACACATAGCCTATAGCTGGAAGGATATATACAAAACCAAAGGACAGAGGGAAAGAAAGAAAGAAGAAGTGAAAGAAAGAAAGAATATACAAAACCAAAGTAATTCTTACAAGGAGGGGCATTTTGGTCTTTTTGTTTCCTAGTTAATGAAAGAAAGAAAGAAGAAGTGGATTTGTCGTGAATTATTGGAGAAGAACAAAAATTTCATAACAAAGGAAAATGAGCTTCGGTGAAGGAGAAGAAGAGAAGAAGAAGAAGAAATTAGGGTTTTACCTTGCTTCATTTTAGAAAGGTAATTTTGAGAGCTTAGCAAGAAGGAAAGGGAAGGAAGAAGGTTTACTCTTCCATTTAGGGCAAGAAGCAAATTTCGTG
>JANIIA010327463.1:0-21270 GCA_027478495.1 Erythroxylum alaternifolium | reverse complement strand
AACTCCCTGTGAGATATGCAGGATGCTAAGAGAAAAGAGAAAAGAAAAGAGAAACGAGAGAGATAATGAGTTTATTCGTAGCAGAGATTCTGAGAAGAAAGCTCCTCAACCTCAAGAACAACCTCTTAGGCTGATTGAAGAAACTATAAGAAGCAAACACATGACATATGATAATGATAATAAACAAGCTCGGTGTGAGATACAGAGAGAGAGAAAAAAGAGAGAAATGAGATATGAGAAATGAGACAGAGAGAAACAGAGAAAGCTAAATATATACGACATATAGATCGGGGGGGGGTAATGATCATCAGATTAAAAGGGCGAAGGAGATGAATTCCGTGGTCCTCCATCCCCTTCGTCCTTAGTATATATACTTAATAAATTAATTATGATTATATATTACCAGACATGTATAATGAATTGAATTAAAAGTATTAAAATCTTTTTAACATCTTTCCATTTTAGTATTTTTAGTATTTAAATTTTTAAAATTAAATAATTTAGTTCAAAATATTATAATAAAGGGTAACATATAAAATAATTTTTAATTGTTAAATTAGTGATTGCATTCTGGAAATGTATGTTGATAAGGATGAGGTGTGACTTGACTTCCTTAAATATAACTAATCATTATGAATATAAAATTTTGAATTGAAATTATCTTATTTGAGAAAATTCAATATAAAATAGGCCTTTTAATTATTTTATATTAAGGATACATAGTTAATTTTTATTTTAATGTCTCATTTTTTAAAATTTTGAATTTGTGACAATCCAATATTAAGTAGGCCTTTTGATTATTATCTATCAAAAATATTTTTTTTATTTTAATGTCTCATTCTTAAAATTTTAAAAATCAAACATTAAAATTAAAATTTTAAAATAATTTATTATTTTTATTTGTTATTCCTTAAAAAGTTTTCAACAACCCTATACTCTATATATTGTCAAGAGACAAATTTTTTTTCCCATTATATGGAATTCATAATTAATAATAAAGTGAGACCTGCAATGTTTAATGACAGTCATTTGAATTTTGCTCATTTTGATTGAAATCTTGAGTCTAGACTGCATTGAAACATTCCATAAACTTTTGTGTAGTCATGCCTGATTGAAAGATGATTCGGGCTTAACTTGATAGTCCAATTTTGATATAATCAAATTTTGAATTAAATCAATAGTATTTTAATTATTTATTTTTATGAATGATGATGACGCAAATTCAGTAGGTGAAGATGAGGAAGGCGCCGATGGCAATGATTAAACATTTGCAAGAACTTTGTTTTTAAATTTTGAATAGGTTAAAAGTTTTGGTTAATATTTTAGAACAAGATTTTCATTATATTTAAACATTTATTTATTTATATTTATATTTTGATGAAATTTCGAAGTTATGTTTAGCAAATAACTATTGATATGTATATATTACTTTTGGATTATCAATATATGTAGTTTGAATATTTAATAATAAAATATTTAAATTTGTCTGCATATAATAATATCAAAGAAAAAACCATAACAAGTAGTTTCTAGTTCTTCAAATTCGTATAATAATAACAAATTAATTATTGGAGTGATTAATTTAATATGTTATTATGACAAGAAATAGTTATCATTAATTTGTTACGTTTATATTGACAATAACCTTTGTAACAAAAAATTGATTATCAAGTGAAAACAAAATTTCTTATCACAAAAATTAGAATAGTAATGACCATAGTGATAGTTTCATTTTTGTGACAATATTAAGTAGACAATAATTAACTAAATTTTTATTGACAAAAGTTTTCATCACAAGAAGTAAAATATCTGGTGACGATAAACTATTTCGTCACAGCAAGACTAAAATATTAGTGACCAAACTATATTTTGTCATAATAAATAGAAAATATTAGTGACCAACATATATTTTGTCAAAATTACAATTCATTCCCTCCAAAATTGCTTTGGCACCAAATTGCATATGCTTTTAGTGACAAGATTTAGTAATAAAAGATATTTTGACACTATTAATATATTAATAGTGACAATTTAATTGTGAAAGATACTAAATTGTCACAATTACCATTATATTAGTTAAAAAATAAATCTTCACAGTTAATCTAAACAATAGTGCCAATCAATTGTTTTGTCACAAAAAATACAATGATAGTTAGTCACTAAATTAAGAATAGTAGTGACCATAGTGATAGTTCTGTTTCTGTGACAATATTAAGTAGACACTAACTAATTGAATTTTTGTTGACAAAAGTTTTCGTCACAAAAAGTAAAATATCGTGTAACGATACAGTAAGACTAAAATATTAGTGACCAACCTATGTTTTGTCATAACAAATAGAAAATATTAGTGAGCAACATATGTTTTGTCACAATTACAATTCATTCCCGCCAAAATTGCTTTGACGCCAAATTGCATATGCTTTTTGTGACAGAACTTAATGGTAAAACAAAATTTGACACTGTTAATATATTAATAGTGACAATTTAATTGTGAAAAATACTAAATTGTCACAATTACCATTGTATTAATGACAAAAAATCATCACAGTTAATCCAAACAATAGTGCTAATCAATTGTTTTGTTACAAAAAACCTTATATTTGTGACAAATGATAATTAGTCATAAAAAAGTTGTCATTAAATGTCTTAGCTCTTGTAGTGGTTGAATATGCCTTTGACCATACCAAGTCATACCATCTCATTGTGCATTCAAAGATCAAAAATAAGTTTCTACATGACATGTTTGAGAATCATCTTGATTTTGTATCTATCTACACTTCTGTGTCTTCCTTTCCAAAAGTTAGTTAATGTTAAAAAGATGAGATTACGTATTTTCCTCAGTTACCATCTTGGAAATCGTATTCTTATTAGATACGACTTGGTATACTATTGCATCTGTATGATAGGTATCCATTGGAGAATATAGAGCAGGTTGATTATCTATGAGACCTTATATAGACCACTTCCAAAAGGAGATATTTCTTTCATCTCTAATTTTACATAAAAAAGATTGCTTGATTCTTTCCTTTAATTTCAATATATATACTGAATGGGCGCAGAAGCTCTTATAAGGCTTTAATGATCTAGATATTGGAGTTTTTAATGAAGTGGCATTTAACCTACTTAACTTATAGTGAAATTCTATTCTTGATGAATATCCATAATTTCTTAGCTAGCATTGTCAAGTTTACCACTTTTAAAGGGATTAAGCCCAATCCTCCTTAGTTTTGAGGGGTGCACACCTCTCTCCATTTGGCTTTTGCCTTGTTTCTATTACCATTACTTCCATTCCATAAAAACTTCCTAAGAGGTTTATTAATTGATTTAATTACAAAGCTTGTAAAACTAGAAGAGATTCCTAATAGATGTTTATATAATTCAAAACTAAATAGTTGAGTCTTGCTTGTCATAGATAATGATTTGGAACTTTAGCTTTATCTTTGATGTGATTTTCTCCAATAAAGGTTTGAACATTGAATAGAAAGGCCTAGTGGAATTTACATGAATATTTAGTAAGTAATGGGAGTTTCTAGTGTTTTAAACTTATTATGATTATGAACCATTAGACATTTTGGGAAGCATTTATTGAGAGAAACATCCCACTCTTTTCTTTGTTAATCTGCAACCCTAAAATCTTACTAAAGATATTTAAGGAAGTCATGAGAGTGGATATTGAGTGATGATTAGGCCTTTATAGAGGGAGCAGATCATCAAAAAAAAAAAAGGCTAAGGATTCCACTCTTTTTGCATCTAGAATGATGTTTAAAGAGCTTACTTGTTTCAATATTTCTTACTAATAGCTTATTGAAAACCTCCATTATAATAAAAAAGATATGGCGAGATAGGATCTCCCTGTCTTAAGCTCTTCAGTACTTTGATCATTTTAAAAGGTTCTCTATTAATTAGAACATTGTATGAAACCTTAGTGATGTATAGTTCTATCCACTCAATAAATATTCCTGGAAAACCATATGCTTTTAGATAATTGATGATGAATTTCTAATCCATAAAATCATATGCTTTTTGAAATACAATTTTAAAGTGCAATTCCTGCTTTGTCTCTTCCTTAAGTAATTTTTTAGAGGTTCTCGTATAAGTAAGATATTGTCTCCAACTTATCTTCCTGTGATATAAGCTCCTTGTTGAAATCCTATATATGCTAGCAATACCTTTCTCAGCCTCTCTGTTAGGATTTTTTAGATCAATTTATAAATGGTGCTGCAATAGGCTATAGGGAGAAGGCCTTTGATTGAATTCTATTAATGCCCCTTAGGAATTTAGCAAATAGATGTCTTGTTAATCTCCTTCAGTAGCTTCCTTTCATTAAAGAATTCTTCTATTGATTCTATCACTAGAGTTCCAATAAGGTTCCAAGTTTTTTCGTAGAAGATGATGTATGTTTATACCATTAAGTCCTGGAGCCTTCAGGGGACTTAAAGTCTTGACAACATTCTTGATCTCTAGTCTGGATATAATTTTAGATAATATCTCAATCTCATAAGGAGAAAGGTGATCTTGTATTACCCCTCTAATAGACTGACATGAAGAGTTGATATTGAATGGAGCCCTATGAGAGCTTTTAAATTAAGCCTTTATTATGTTTTTAGATCTTCTTGAGATGTGAGAAGTTTATAATCCTTTTGGAGTGAGATTATCCTATTTATTGAATTCCTTATAACTAACCTCTTATGAAAGTAAGAGGTATTCTTGTCTCCCTCAGTTGTCCACATCTCCCTTGATCGTGCTTTATAATGGAGGTCTCAACTTTCAAAGCTTGGGAATATTTATGAAAACCTATTTTTTAAGATCATGAAAAATGGGGTTAGTAGGATTAATGTAAATGTCAACTTGTACCTTATTTAAGAGTTGTTTAAATAGGCTTAAAAACTAATGAATGTTGCCAATTCTCTCTTTTTTTTGGGATCTTGAGCTCCTCTTTAACCTCTTGGATTTCCTTAATACATTTAAACTTCTTGGATCATCATACTTTTCCACTAATTCCCTTATGTATAGCTAGTCCAAAACTAGTTATCTCACTCAATGAATTGTTGCATATGAATGGGGACCTTATAGGCTTGATCATGTAGGAAGTGTGTAGTATAGTGGGAGAGTGATCAAAGACTATTGAGTTAGGAAACATTATGAAATAGTTAAAAAAGAATGAAACCTTTTTAAATTAGTCATGCTCATATTTAGCTTCCTTATAAGAAACAAACTCCCTCTTTGTTTGATAGAACATGTTTAAAAGTTGCCCTCAGAAGCAAGATCCTCCTTCTGAATATCTCTTACACAATGCTTAAGATCAATATAGTAACTCTTCAAACTACTATTTCCCTTTGCTTCTTCAGGATGCAATATGGAATTAAATCACCTAGAATAAGCTATAAACTTTGGATATTTAAAGATAGTTCCTTTAGCTTATTCCATAGATATTTTCTTTGGAATCTATTAGTGAGTCATATATTATTGTAATGTATACATTCCTTTGCTCCATCTTGGGATCGATTTCATGTGAGGCTTATATTTTATGTATGAAATCTCTAATAGCTAACTATTTTATTGGGGAATTTAATCCCCTCATATTTCATGCAATTATTGTCATTAATCTATTGTGGAAGAATTCTTCTTCTTCTCCTTAGCGTATAAAATTTAGCTTGGTTATCTTGTATTACTTGATTTCCATCTTCTTGACATTAAGTCTAGTTGTCTCTACAATGCATATTGTTGGGAGCATCATTGGATGCTTTTATATGCTCATCCTGGATGTTCTTATTAGTACTCAACATATCTTTGTTGATTGGATTATCACTATCTTCACTTGCTTCCTTGCTCTTCTGTTGGCTATGGCCTTCATTAGCATCAGTATATTCCCCTTTATTACTGTAGTTTCCATATTCTCCAATATTAGTTAGTTCAAGACAATCACTTATTTTGAAGATTTTGCCTGTTAGCTTCCATATCTTCTTTGAAGAGGCTTTAGGCTTCTAGGTAACTTTTATTACATCTTGCTCAAAGTCTAGGTTATCATTAAGCCTCATTATAAGGATTTTATTTGGTAAATCATTATCGCTTTATCCAGAACACAAACCCTTGCATAATTTATTCTTTTAATCTCTACTCTAGCCTAATTGTACAAAGACTTACCTAAAAATCTAGATTGTAACTTAGGCCATTGGTGGTCTAGTATTCAAGTGAGAACTATGCACACATATCCATACTATTATATTAGTAGATTTGATATCTTCTATTGCAATTCCAAGTCTCCAAGTTTGAAGTAGGATGGGCTTGTTTTGAACATTCCAAGGACCACTTTTGTAACTTCATGGCACTAGCATTACTTAAGAATCTAAAGAAGAAAATATACTCTTCATTCATCAACACTTCAGTTAATACAAGTTGCTTCTAATTTTTAAGAGCCTATGATTTATTAACAGGGTATGAGGCTCTTTTATCCATAAAATAACAAATGATTGTTGATTCCATCGTGCAACTCCTTCTTTTAGGATTTCAAGCGAAAGAGATACTATCAGCTACCCATTAGCTTTGCTCGGGGGGAGGAAGGGAGAGTAATATAGCTTTAGGTCTATATTTTGATCCCTTACAACTTTAAGTCGTATACGTCTATCAGATGTAGATGCTGATTGCTCTAAAGATTGTATAAAAGTTACATATTAAGCAAGGTTACCATAATGTTACTACTAAATATCTTGGACCGGGCTTAAAGGTTGTGTTTTATGGGTAAGAAGGGTAGGGTTAAGGGGCGCGAATACCTTAAGAGAAATTTATCAGGTAAATAGTGGGGTTGGTGTAAAATAGTCAGTAAATGAGAAAGCGAGTGTTAAAGAAGATTTAGTGGGTAAGAAGGAGAAGGCAAGATATGTTGAACATGAGTGCAAGGGAGGTGTAAAGAGAAGCACTTGAAATTAAAACCAATATATTTAGTTTACTCGAATTTAAAGGAACTATTCTGTTAACTAAGAGTGCAATTTTTAAAATTTTCAATCTAAAATAGAAAGTACTCTAGGGTAGTCCTTGTTAACATACAAAAATATTTTATGAAATAAAGATTTGAATATTTAAAAGATGATCTTAATACTTATGTTTTATTGTTTATATTCTAAATTTATGAAATAAATAGTAAATATTGACTGGAGGTTAAACAAGCATATTTATATGCTTAAACAAATTTAAGTTGATTAAAGTTAAACGAAAAGTTCAAATAAGCATTTGAAGTTTAGCATATAGTAAATATAACTATTCACTAACATGTTTAATGTTTAGTTCTCATTAAAGTTGTTATCCAAACAACTTGTTAAATATTATATATAAAGATGTTTGATTAAATTTAAATAACATATAGTATGTGAAGGCGTATGATTTAAAGATTATATAGCCTTAATTATATGTGATCTGAAATAATTCATTTAAGTAAATTCTCATGATTACAGCATCTCTATTTTTGATATACCAATGTCCTGAGGTTCTGGCTGTAGAGGAAAAGTGTCAAAGAAACAGGTTATCATAGTATTGTTTTGATGGACTGAAAGTTTGAAGAATTGAATAAAGGTGTTGAATTGAAAAATAAGTTATCAAAACTTATGTAGGATGAATACTGAGACAAATGCACCTAGAGAAAGGAGAAAACTTCGTCGTGTCGAGGGAGTCAGAAATTCAATGGAGCCCTGCCAAAAGAGCACACGTTGAATTGTAAGTTTTTATAATAAAAATTTTATAAATTAATAATATTAAGATTAAGAATTAATTCAACTTATTAAGTTTAGATTATAAAATTCAATGATTAAAAAATCCAACTATTTTGGCTAGTTTAATCGTAAAAACTTTGAACAGTCTAACTTTCGGGTTTGATTTACTTTAATAGTTTTTTTGTTAGAAATCGATTAATTTATTAATTAATCGGTAAATTAATGTAAATTAATAAGTTCTAATAAATCAAAATAGATCGATTAATTTTTATTTGATAGTCTCTTTTTTCAGTTAAATTTTAAATTCTTCAATAGTAATAACAATCCCTTTTAATTATATTTTAAAATTTTAAAATTTATTTAATTTTAGCTAATTTTATGACGGTTTAATATTAGTTAAATTTTTAAAATCTTAAATTTCTTATTTTACTGATTTAACTTCCGGTTCAATTTTTAAAACATTGATAAATTTTTATTATATATTAAAACTTACTCATTTGTAAAGTTTTTATATAATATAATTACAGACATTTTGAAATTACTTATATGTATCAGATTAAAATATTTCGTTCTACTACTCTAGAAAGTACGTCAACTTTTCTCATCACCGTAGGATCATAAATCAATGAAATCTGTCAAAACTGCAAGTTTCCAACATATATCACGATGCCTTTGGAGTATCTTGCTTCTTTCTTTCGAGGTATTGTTATAGAACAGAGATGAACGTTGGATTATCAGATCAACTGTGGGTGGGGGGAAAGCCCTTGAAATTTTGTCGAAAAGCTTAAAGAAGATTCTGAGTTGAATGAGAAGCGACGAGTATACGAAACTGAGTACATTATGCCGTCGGGTTAAAGGAGACATGGAGGGGACCAAAGCAAAGATACAAAGGCCCACAGTGAAAGTAGGGAGATAAATATAATTGATTACTTATTAAATGAATACACACACACAAACACCATATTTTTTTATTTTAGGAGTGACACAACTCATTCATACATTTTTTTTCTAATTTTTAAGTGTTAGATATTTTAATATCCTATTTTTATAATTTTTGAAAGTATGAGTCACACTATATTAAAAGTTTACAATTATTTGCGTCAAGTTCAAATTATTGATTTACTAAATATTTTAGTCTAATATGTAGAGTCAAAATTATTTAGTTGGAGCAGGGCCGTCCCTAATATTTTATAGGCCCTGGGCAAAGTAAAAAAAAGTTCTTATTTTTACCTATTTTTAGGCCCTCACAAAGAATATAAATAAGCAAAATATGAGCCCTTTTTATTATTCTTTATGAGGTTAAGAATAAACCCTATTTTGATTCATTTTATTTTTTATAAGGATAAAAATAAGTCTTATTTTATTATTTATAAGGATGGGCCTTAGGCGGGTGCCTGCGCTGCCCTTACCCAGGGCCGACCCTGAGTTGGAGATGGTTGAGAAAGGTAAGCTTCTTCTTCAAATTGATCGATTTATGTCTCCATGTTATTTTCACCATAAATTGTTAGGAAAAAAGATGTTAACAAATACTTATATATTTACATTAACAATAAAAAAGAGTATTCTTATAATAAAACTTTTGTCCCTATCTTATATAGAATGAAAAATTAAATGACTATTTATATTCCCAAATGAGGATTCTATACCATCTAAATTTAAACCACTTAATGTTAGCATACAAAGAAAGAAATGCCTCTAATGACATAATAAAATCTACATAATAGGAAAAAATTAACTATCCTATATTTATTTCATTATAACTCTCTTTAACTCTAAATTACTCAAAGTTAGATTCATCTAAATCTAGAAACATGAAGTTTTAAAATAAAAATTAAATCAATACAGATTTTACTATTCAGCTACTCTTTTAAAATTGCAACAAAATTTTAAAAGTCAAGTTTAGTTCTCACACCCCTCCATAAACTTTTATTTTTTTATAATTCCATGTATTATTCATAAATTTTTGAAAAATATTATACTTATGAGGCTTAGTAAAAATGTTAGCAACTTGATTAAGGGACTTTATAAACTCCAAGTTAATCTCTTTCTTAGCATGCATTCTTAAATAAAATGAAACATTTTGTTAATATGCTAAAACCCTAGATTCTTTATTAAGGCTTGAGCGGATTTATTGTCAATCATGAGTTTTGTTATTTTAATTTACTATAAATAAAGCTCTTTCAATAACATTCTTAACTAAATAGTGTGACACAAAATTGGAAGTATCCGTATCCACGAAATACTTCCATTCATGCATAGAGAATGTAACTATGAGTCGTGTATTTGAATACCAAGAGATTTTATTTTATCCCAAAAAGAAAACAAGCTCACTAGTACTTTTTCTATGATTAAGATCTTCGGTACAATCACTATGACGAAAACTAATTAAATTACATCTTTTGGAGCATGAGTAAAAGGCACCATAGTTAATTGTACCTTTGAGATATCAAAGAATTCTTTTAGTTGTCTTCAAGTTAACTTGGATGATGTCTTTATAAATTAACTAATAAAACCAATATTGCAAATAAGATATATGGTATTGTGCAGTCAAATACCTCAAGCTTTCTACAAGACTTTTAAACAAAGTTGGATACATACTCTCTTATCCATCAAACTTGGATAGCTTTATTTCATATTTCATAGGAATGTTAACTAGCTTACTGTCAAACATCTTGAATTTTTTATGCACCTCCTTTACATAAGATTCTTGAGACATGAAAATTTCACCCTCTATTTACTGTACCTTGGTTTCCAAATAGTAAGACATTAATCCTATGTCACTCATCTTAAGCTCTTGGGTCACAAAATATTTAAACTTTTTAAACATCTTTAGATTGTTGTTTAAGAAGATAAGATCATCCATATAGACAAAAAAATCTTTATCCTTTTTTACATAAAGAGAATATTCATTAAGCATCTAGTAAAGACATTATCTTAGAAATAATTATTAATTTGACTATTCGAATCTCTGATAGTTATTTAAGTCTCTATAATGCATTCTTTCATTTTAATACTTTATCTTCTTAGCCTATAACCACATACCCTATTAATTGCTCAATGTAGGCTTCTTTCTTTAAATAGCCATATAGGAAGTGGACTTAAAATTCAATTGAGGTATTCTCCAATGATTTTATATAGCAAAACATATTAACAAATAGATTATTTAAGTGAGTAACAAGAGAGAATATCTCTTTATAATAAATGCCTAGCTTTTACTTGTACCCTTTGCTTTATATCTCTCTAATTCACCTTTGCATTTTTTTAATTTTGTACATCCAATTGGCTCTAATGGTAAAATGACCTTTTGTAAGAGAAATAAGTTCTTTTTGATGGCTTGAATTTCTTCATTCATTGCTTGAATCCACTTCTCATTCTTGCCAACATCTTTAAAATTCAAAAAATTAATATTTGCACATAAGCAAAACAAGTTTGGATTATCATAAAATTCATCAAGTTTTTAATATCCTTAAGTTCCCATACTTATTCATGAAGACATGGATGATGATGCTTGAGATGATGGGGTTGATGAAGAAAAATCATGTTAAACTTCTTGAATAACCTCCTTTTCTTTTTCATTTTCAAAATATGAAAGGAAATATTATCCCTTTATTTGAGATATCTAATCTCAAGATATTTTTTCATTAAATTAATCATCTTTACTAACAAATATCATTCCGTTTTTTAGGATTGAATGCCACAGTCTTTTGAGTTCTCTTCATATCCATAAAAAAACATTTTACTTTGATTGTTAAGTTTAGACCTTTGTTTCTTTGGAGCATGAACATATGCAATAGAGCCAAACATTCTCAAGTATGATGTAGAAGGCTTCACATTGCTCCATAATTCTTTTGGGGTAACATATTTTAACCTCTTTTTAGGACCACACTTTGAATGACAAATCTCATATGCAATAGCTTCAGCCTAAAGCTCCTTAATGCATCATCTTGTTTTCTAACATAGTTCTCACTATATTCAAGATTGATCAATTCTTTTTTTCAGCTACACCATTTTGTTAGGGAGATATCGAAATTATAAGATGATGATGAATTCCATATAGCTTACAAAATTTCTTAAATTCATTAGAAGTAAATTCTTAACCTCTATTAATTCTTTCTTTTTTCAATTAAAGCTTTAAACATTTTAAAAACATTAAAAAGCTTCAGAATTATACTTACAAAAGCTTCACCCATGCCTTTCTATTGTAGTCATTGACGAAGAGAATAAAGTAAAAGCTTTTAACAAAAAGATGAAGGATTGATGGGATCATAAACATCTGTATAACCAAGTGACTTAGTAGCTCTTGCAACTAACTAGCTAGGGAAACTTTTTCTTGAATGCTTTCTAAATAAGCATGCCTTACATAGTTCTTCAAGATCATCCATACTTGAAATGCCTTTAACCATATTCTTCTCTCCTAAAACTTTGAGTACATTAAAATTCAAATGTTCATACCTCATATGCCATATCCATAAAAGATCATTGATACTAATCTTCAAGCATATGGCTTTCAAATTGTGCAAGTTCAATAAAAACATCTTATTGCTAGTTATAATCACTTTGGAATTAAGATCATTATCATTATCTGAATGCTAAAGAGTATGATTCTCCATATGAATTTGAAAATAATTCCCCAAAATTTGACCAATGCTTAACATATTATGTTAGTTTTAGAATAAAGCAAACATTAAAGAGAAGCTTATAACCACCTACTTTTGCCTTATGTAAAATAATACTTTTTTTATCTCCACTATTTTTTTGAAAGATAAAATTTGTATTAATGAAAGCTCTAAAGGAGATACAAAGTCACAAAGCCTTAAAGTATAAGGAGGACTAAGAGAATGTTCAACTAATTTATACTAAATTGAAATAAGAAAAAGGTACAGAAGGAAACCAATATACCAATTAACTATAATCATAAGGAGCATAAGTTTCGAAGTGAGCTTGAAATGTTATCATTTAAGTGAGAAGTGAAAGCCTATAAGTGCCATCTAGCCATTTACATTGGCCTGTGGTAATGGTAAGTGAATGAAGAGTGTCTTGATACTTTGTAAAGAGGTCCAAATGTATTGAAAAGGGAGCTATAACTCTAAATAAAAATAAGAAGCATAAAAGTTGATCAAGTTAGTCCCCATCTAGAGGCCAAAGTTGAGGAAGTTAGAATAGTGTCAATATTTAACAATATAACTCCTTTTATCCATTCTTTTGTATCATAATAGAAAATTATCCTCTTCTAAGCATTGTTATTGAATATGGACTCATTTGTTCCCTTCCACTTTGTATAGATAGTAGCAAATAGAGAAATCTTGGTATTGATATAATCCTCATCATTCATGTTAAGCTTTTGCTATGGTTAAGAGAATAGTTGATCATGATCCTCCATATTACATATATAATCATTCAGTATTTAAATGGAAAATTAGAGTACCTTGGAGACTTAATATTTGAAGAAAAGATTGTCCCTACTCTCCTTCTTATTATTTCATAACTTATATATATTTGAAATATGCAATGAGCTCTTAACTATGTCAAGTGTGGAAAGCTTGTTCCTAATGTCAAGCAACCATATAAAAGAAACCTCAAGATGAATTGTTTTTGTACAAGAAAAGATTTCTCTAAGGAACCTTAGGGCTAGGATCTTTGAATACTTATTACCTTGGGTTATTGTTAAAAATACTAGAAGAATGCCTAGACCACTAGATGACATCTCTAACCCTTGCTAATGCTCTTAAGAAGAGCCATATGCAAAATATAATATACATCTAAGTTACAAAGTGTGGATTCAAAAAGTTGGACCTTTCTTACGTAAGAAAGACTCATGCTAGCACAAGGACCTATTCTCTTATGAAATGAGTCAAGTGAGTAGAAAATGGTCTAAAAATCAACATATTTTGGTCTTTTGGTTGTACTAAGAATCTGAAGGTATCTAAAGGGAAAATTCCCTAATCTTAAACCAAAAATTGAAGCAAGGTCGTTAAGGTTGAGATCTCATTACATCTGAAACAAGAATAAAGCTTTTATCCCCATTAGATTTCAAACCAAAAATCTTATAGTTATCCCTATAAAAAAGTAACAAGTCATATACATTTATGATGAAAGTTGAATTACTGGTCTCTCTTAATGTTAAAGCTTGTTAATATAGAACGTACTTCGATTTCCACTCTTACACTCATAAGTTGGTTCATAATTCACCAAGATGTTAAAGGAAGCTGTTGAAATACATAGTTTAATTTAAGCTAAAAATAATTAGGGATAACTAATGGCTTTAGTAGCTTATAAAATGAAATTCCAACTAATAATATTGAATTACTTGTGAAAATTATTTTCATGGAATAACAAGGATTAAATCTCTTTCTTTGGTGATTTTATGTATATTTTATGTTTATTTTAAACCATAAGTGCATAATATAATTATAGCTAATACCAATAAGTACGTGTTGATCCTATAGGGACTACAAGTATTAGTAATAACCTCTTTTATTTTATCTAATTGACAAATTAGATGATGATCTAATTTAAAAATAAACTAAAGTAAAATTCAATGCAATAATAAACAAGAACACAGATAGCACAACAATTAATCAATATCAAATAGTTGGTACCTAGGTAAAGAATCCCCTGAAGATCTCTTGAGCATTCACTTTTTATCATACAGTTCAATAATTGATCATTGGACTGTAGAAAATCTTATCTTACATTGATATCTTTCTTAATACTATTAACAACTAATCCTTGGTTAATTAACTAAAACCCTTTCTAGTTAGAACCCCTAAGATTGCATTACTCAATTCGTGAATCTCATTATTATGTTTGACCCTAATCTAGAGGATTTATGTCGACCTATCTTTAGGTTTGCATGTAACTCCTTTCAATTATGGTAGATCTATTCATAAAAAAGGATTTCTCAATCTTAATCATATGAAATCAAACATTGAACTAATATCCCAAACATATTAATTCAAGAATAAAATGCATAGTTGAATCTCAATGAATCAATAAATCAAATTGCATTAAATAAAAAACCAAATCACATTATCCATCCCTACTTAGGGTTAATTATAACTAGGCACTAAACAAACTTAGTTCTTAAACATAAAAAATGAAACAGACATCAAAATTTCAGAAGAAGCATCAAAAAGAAAAGAATTTATAATTTATAATCTATATCCCCTTTTCTCTAATTCTTTTGAAACTTTGATGACAAGCTGCCCTCTATCAGATTTCTTAAGTAATTTTTCTGTTTCCTCCTCATACGTTCGTTATTACGTCTCCTACTCTAAGTTTGGTCTCTAACTTTGACTTTAATTGCTTCCTTTCATCTCGTTTTCATAATTGCCTTATATATATATAACAAAATAATGGCTTTTGGATTATAAACAATTAGTCACTCTATGTATCTCAAAAATACCTTCAAATTGCCACTTTACATGTTTACATGTCTTAACACGAGCATAAGACATGGCTGTGTTTGATGCATACAAGGGTATGTATCTTTACAAGGGCAAAAATAATGGCTTTGAATCTTATATGTTCATAGTCTCTTATACGATCCTTTACATGGTTGTGTATAATACTCACATAGGTGTGTATCTCCAAAATAACTCAAATTCTTTTTTGTTTTATGCCCTAATTTCACCTAAATTCTTCTCCTTTCGATCTGTAAAAGGCAATTGATACCTAAAAACACACTAGAAAAAATATAACTACCAAAAATAACATAAAACTCTCAAATAAAAAACAAAACTCACTATATTTGGGCATAAAAACATAATTTATTAAGCATTTATCAAACATCCCCACACTTAAGTTTTTGATTATCCTCAAGCAAGTTATAATAAAAATCTCAAACTTGAAAAATCCATTGTTTATTAACCTTAACATGTCCAGTCACCCCTAAATTATCATACCATATCAATCAAATTAACATACAATTAGACTCAATTTATTCTAAAACTACCTTTCATAAGCCCATATCAATAGAAATCACATTGACAATCTTTCTAAAATAAAAAGCACAAATTTTCTACCCTCACAAAGTCTCAAATTAGTATATAGAAGGATTTTTAACGATGAGCTTGTAATAAAATTATTTCTCCACCACTAATAAATAAGCTAGAAACAATAAATTAAAACTTCTTTTAAACATGGTATATCAAAACTTTTTTTAAATGTTCGCAAAACAAAATTTTCAACTTTGGAACTTCTTCAAGCAAATTAGGAGAGAATATAAAATTTTTATAATTTTCAACTTTTGAACTTCTTCGAGCAAATTAGGAGAGAATATAAAATTATAACAAGGAAGCACGAGATAAGAGACAAATAAACATTTACCATGCACTATTAATTATAGAAATATCGATTTTTTTAGAATTCTTCAACATAACACAAGTTTCAAGCAATTAAGTAAATGCAAATTCCTTTGAGGTTCAAAAATAATGAAAGGATTTGAAGAAAAATAAGGTAAAGGCTATTAATGTGGTTATAATCAATTAAAAGGGCTAAGTCTTAAAAACGATTATTCCTAAAGGATAAAAATGGGTTAGATAATAATAAAAGAAAATAGGTTAAAGCAAAGGGCCAAATCTATGTGCGTTTATCATATTTAATGCCTCCAATTTAAAGAATATGTTCTCAACATGAATAACAAAATTAAGTTCTAAAATCATCCAACTTTATATGAAAACACATAATAAAGAATAAAAGAGTATAAATAATGATATATTTGCTCTTTAGGCTCAAAAGCTTACAAATAGGCTTCATATGTGTAAATAATATGTGATTTTAATTCAAATTAACTATCTCAATGATTACTAAAAAGATGGCTTATAAAAAAAGTATATTCTAACTTCTCTTCCTTTTACATACTTGTTTAATATAATAATCAATAATAACCTAAAGTGTTTTGGATAAGTTTTAACTAAATCAGGATGTCAATTAATAAGAATGAATAATAAGTATTAAAATAAGCTCAAGAAATTGTTTTTTTTTTCAAAATTTTCATTATCCCCTTCCCTCTAATTAAAATTTTACATTGTCCCCAATGTACACAATAGAAACAGAAAAAGATATAATCTCACAAAAAACACAAATCGTGAGAAAGGTATATTTTGGTACTTCTATGAATCGTAAACATTACACATGTTAAATTTAGTGAAGATTCCATATGATATTATATCTAATCATCCTCGCAAAATAGAAATAGAAGAGGATAAAAAGTATTAAAGAAAATAACAATAAAATTAACTTAAAACTAATATTGAAATAATAAATTTTAAATAAAATAAAAATAAGATAAATAAAAATAAGAAAATACATAAATAATAAAAGAAACAAAAGAAAAACCTGAAATGTCTTGCCATCTACATCACTACCTCCTTCACGCATCTATCATAGGCTTTAAGTCCCGCTACCCACTTCGTTAGTGCTAGCTAGTTACAGATGGTGTGTTAGACTCCCAAGATCTACCTTTTGTACTTCTCCAACCGAGCAATCTCTAGTTAGTCCTAGTGTCCAATTAGTGTTAGTGTACAGGGCAAATCTGCACTAGCTAACAAGTCTAAATTATCTTGTTGCCTTAATCCTCCCATCTATGATAGTGAGGATCCCCATCTTGGGACGATCCCCATCTACTCTTAAAGCTACCTGCTTGTTCAAATACCAGATCAGTCAGTATATATCTCCTTTCAGTCCCTGCCTTCTGCATACTATGTGCATATTCTTGATAACATCTAAGTTGAGGGTGGCCATGGTGCCGAGTAGCCTCGTCAATGGTAATCTCCTAAAGACTCCTATCCTCCTTTCCAATTCCATCACATAAGACTTGATGCATATTGTCCTTATCTTCTTCTCTTTACTTTGATGCTAGAAATATTAGGCTAAGGTGTGCCTTAGGTGTATCAACATCCTCTCGCTTATCCTTCACATATAGAACACATCTAGGTTCCTGATTACTTTGAAGCTGTCACCCACCCACTTAGTGTATGATTCAAAATCCTATGGATGTACCTGTGTTAGACCCCGTTTCTAGAGTCTAACTCGTGCTCTGATACCAAACCAGGTTAGACCTTGTTTCCGGAGTCTAACTCGTGCTCTGATACCAAAAGATGTCAGATCCTGTTTCTGGAGTCTAACTCGAGAGTCATAAAACATAAGCGCATCACTCTATAGTTATAACATCCCAATCATCCATAATTGAGCACTTGATATACGACAATCTATTCTTATGTTTATATCCTCAATCGTCACCCTAAACACATCACTCAATTTATCTCTTATTTCCATAACAAACTAAGTACATTTCAAGTTCCATTCAAGCCTAAATGTATTATAGATAAGTAATGATAAGCCCACAACTTATAAAATGTACATGATTGGGAAAAAAAGCATAACTTTCATTAGGGATGTCAGATTAAGGCCATTCAAGTATAGTTTCGAAGAGGACTTCGAGCTCTACAACTTCTGTGAAGACCTGAAGAGAGATTTTTCCATCTAAAGGGGTCAAAAATTTTCACATTTCATAACTGTCCCGAGAATGTCTGCTTAGAGGGCACATGAACTGAGTTGAAACACTGGAATACTCGAGAAGGTCTGCCTAGCGGACACCAAGTCCGCCTAACTGACATTTATTGGTCAAATTTTAGATTTCCAACTCCTACAAGTTACCTATGACCCCTCTTATGCATATTTATCATTTCTAACTTATTTTCCTCTTCATTTTCACCTCCATTTCAAATCAATATCATTTACAACCAAATCATAATCTATGATTGATCATCAACCCAAAAATATAACATTCAAACTTATGTATATTCATCAATATCACAAAAACAAAACAACATCCATGTCTATACATACTTCAATGTTTTAGCACACATTCCACTCCATTGTCATCTTCCCTTTATCTATAGACTACCATCCTAATTCCTCCCATTTCAAGACACCAAAGTACTCTTTTTCTATTAACTCAAGTTAAGAAAAAGTCTATAAAATGTCCAACATTCATCATGTGCAGCATCACTAAATTGTAAAGAGCATAACTCTCAACTCTGATCTCCAAATATTACACACTTTATATCATTGGAAAGCTAAAAGGATCAGCTATAACTTCCAAGAAGACAACATTATCCAAATCAACCTAGATTAATAAACTTTTTCCCCTGAAGTCAGAATACAAAATTCAATCTACAAACTTTGAGAGTCATGAGCAAAAACACAATCATATTTCATTATCATCAAAAGATAAGAGTTTTACAAAGCTTTAATGGGAATTTCAAGCCACAATACATCATAGTACAAAATACATAATTTACATAAAGTAGAATTGTTTTAAATGCAACTAAAGCCACATTTTACAAAAACTAACTTAAAAAAAATGTAGATTCAGAGTCATTCCTTGACTCTCAATCACTTGATCTCCTGCTCGCCACCTGGAGATAGGGTGGAATAGGAGGTCAGCTAGAAGCTCGTGGGTAACAAGTTTATAATCGGTAACAAACCAAACTATTGTAAAATTCACAATGCATCATAAAACACATATTTCCAAAATTCTTAATTTATTAAACACTTTATAAGCAATCCAAATCATGCATTCAATAAATTTGTCAACACATAAGCATATCAAAATGGTTTGGGAGGTCATAAACAAAACGAGCTAACACATTCCCATGAAATGGTCCTGTGTAGTCGTGAACAAAACGAACTAACACAATCCTATATAATGGTTTTTGCATAGTCGTAAACAAGAGGGAGTCCCTAAAGGAGCTCCATGCCACTTGCGGGCAGGCGGGAGAAGCCTTTAGTGAAAGTTCACTTGACATATAGAATGGACCAAACCAAACCCACATAACATGTATTTCATAACTTGTAAACTTGTTGCCCAAAAATGGCACTCTTTTGAAAACATGATTTCCATAAGCATGATATTTTTCAAATACAATTTTCATCATCATTTCATAGATCATCATCAAGATTCATGTACCGAACATATAGCAAATACTTCAATCATTCAAGAAGCAATAAATTCAACATTTATAAAACAATTGAAATCATTTAACTCTTTTGATTCAGAAAAATACTAATGGTTCATTAACTCAACTATAAACATGTAACCGACCTTGATTCCTTGCTTGAAACCTTGTTTAAAATTCCTCTCCTCTTGCTCCTCTTGCCTCTCTTGATTTCATTCAATATTGGCGAAATTCCAATTCAATAGGAATCCAAATTGAGAACCCAACAAGCATATTCACTAAAATTGATTCTCGAATACTTAAACTCATGCATTTCCTAAGCTTCATGATCCAAAACCCTTACAAAAATCCAAAGGATTAAAATTGCTCTTACCTTGAATCTTCACTAAATAATGAGATTTTTAGCTCAAAAGAAAGCTCTTATCTTCCTCTTTCTTTTTCTCTTTTTGAACAACCTCAAAATCACTTTTGAAGTCTAAGGAAAGATGAAACATAGCCTGTCTTCTTCCTTCTTCTCTAAAGAACGACTCTCTCTCTCCTTTCTTTCTCTTATTTTCATTTTTCTCTTCTTTTCTCTCCCATTTTTGTTTTTCACTCTTCTAAAATAACAAGACAACAATTCCTCTTCCCATTCTACCCTTAATAAATGCTAAAAGTCTACTTTACCCTTCCTTTAATGCTTTATAACTCTTAAATATAGTAACATGCCAAAATTGCCCTCATATACTCTTACTACTTTAATTTAATTTACCAATGTAATAAAATCCTACTAAAATTGGAATAAATAATTAAACTCCAATAATAATTCTCTTATGACCTCCTAATTTATTCTAAGGGAAAAATTCAAATTCCATGCTTATTCCATAAACTATCATGCTTAATTCAACAAAAAAAAATTCAAGAGCCAACATTTCTCCCCCTTTTAAAAGAATTTTGTCCTCAAAATTTTTACCTGATTCGTTGAAGAGGTGTGGATACTTCCCCTTCATGGCGTCCGAGGGCTCCCACGTGACCTCTTCCTTTGAATGGTGTTTCCGTAAGACTTTAACCAATTGAACTGTCTTGTTCCTGAGGACCTTTTCCTTAGTGTCCAGAATCTCCACTAGAGTCCAGAATCTCCACTAGAGTCTCCTTATAAGTCAAATCATCTCTCAACTGAACCTCAGTGGTTTGAATGATATCAGAGGGATTCGATCTATACCTCCTCAATATGGAAACATTGAAGACATCATGTATCTGTGATAATTCCGGTGGCAGTGCCAACCTATAGACTAGCAGTCTAATTCTCTCAAGAATCTCGTAAGGACCCACATATCTTGGATCAACTTACCCTTCTTGCCAAACCGCATGACTCCTTTCCAAGGAGATGCCTTAAGGAAAACTTTCTCTCCCCACTTCATATTCTGTAACACCCCATTACCCTAGGATACGCACCGGGGCGCCCGTAGGTCATTCCGACACATAACCTAAAATAACGGAGCGTTACGTGTAATTACTATCGAACTCCACATGGCATCACATACATTTAAAAGAATAAGAACCAGTAAATGAAATTCACAAATTTTTAAAACCGAAATCCTCTTTTCATTACTCCAAAACATCAG
>JANIIA010326932.1:0-21274 GCA_027478495.1 Erythroxylum alaternifolium | reverse complement strand
ATTCTTATTATTAGTTAAAGGTCCCACCATGAATTTATCAATTTTATTTTGTTCTGTAAATTATTATTAAAATTTTAACTCCGAATTGAGACCCAGGTCCAACATTTCAGACATTGCATAAAACTAAACTTGTCCCCTTTCAAATATTAGACTAGTGATGTTAAACACTTGTCCATTCTGAATCTTTCTAACACTTATCCATCCTGAATCTTTCTAACATTTTATTAATATATGCTTTCTAATACAATCATAGCAATTCTTGTGATCTATTACAGAGTATTTCTATTCCTATCACAAATGTTACCTCACTCATATCTTTCATTTCAAAATTACTAGAAGGAAATTTCTTAGTCTCATTTAATAGATCAAGATCTTTAGCTTCAAGCAAGATATCATCAACATATAGAACTAGAAAAATAAACTTACTCTCATTGACCTTCAGATATATACATAAATCAACAGTGTTTTCTTTAAATCGAAAGGAAATAATGGTATGATTAAACTTAAGATACCATTGTCGAAAAGCTTGTTTAAATATGTATATTGACTTTTTTAATTTACGCACCGTATGTTCCTTTCCAATTTCCAACCTTTATGAACCTCATTGGTTGGTCCATATAGACTTCTTCATCTAAATCCCCATTCAAAAAGGTAGTTTTTCACATCTATTTAGTGCAGCTCTAGATCATAATGAGCCATTAAAGCCATAATAATTCTGAATGAATCTTTCTTAGAGACCAATGAGAATGTCTTTTTATAATTAATGACATTCGTTTGAGTAAATCCTTTAACAACTAGTATGGCCTTATAACATTCTAGGTTATCGTGAGAATCATATTTAGTCTTAAAGACACACTTATAACCAATTCTTTTATAACCTTTTAGCAATTCCATAAGGCATCAAACACCATTCTATTATATAGATTTGAACTCATCTTTTATAGTATCTAACAACTTATTAGAATTTTCACTACTCATGGCTTATGAAAAGGTAACTGGGTCATTCTCAATTCTTAAATCATTTTCTAACTCTTGTAGATATACCACGTAGTCATTAGAAATAGCTGATTTTCTTTCTTTTTGAGACCTTCTTAATGCTATTTATTCTGGTTCTTCTACTGTAGGTTCATTCACTTCATGTTCAATTTTATTATGAATAGTAGATTCATTAATTTGTTGTTCTTCATAATTATTAGGTGTTTCAATAATTTATGGAACAACAACTTGAATAAACGTAATGCCTACTTTCTGCCTGGAAAACCCAAACATATAAGTTTCTTAAAGTAAGTTTCCTTCTGGTCCACAGTTTAAAAAGATTCTTTGAAACTACCTTCCTAGAACCATATTCAATAAATACATGACAATTTTTAGTGCATATGTCCACAAAGAAATGGGTAAAAATGAATTACATACCATACTCCTTACCATATCTAGTAAAGCTTTATTATGCCTTTTTGCCACACCATTTTGTTGTGGTGTGCCTAGCGTTATATACTCCACAAAAATAACACTTCTTTCAAGGAATTTAGCAAAAGCACTAAGATTTTGACCACTTTCATCATACTTACCATAACATTCACCATCTTTATTCGACCTGACTATTTTCACCTTTTTGTCTAATTGTCTTTCAACCTTATTAATGTAAACTTCCAAAGGATTTACAACATGAGATTTATTATGTAGCAAATAGACATATCTATAATGTTAATAGTCATTTATAAAGGTGATAAAATATTTTTCTTTATTAAAAGTAGGCACATCAAATAGTCCATGTACATCAATTTGAATTATTTCGAGAAGCTAAGTTTTCTTGTGGCTCTTTTCTTTAATTTGCGTTTATTTAATTAACTAACATATAAGATATAATCTATAAGATAAACATATTTTACAATTGAAATAATTGTGGGATTATAAAACAACCTCTTTACTAGTTAGGTTAAAGCTGTGTACTATTGAACCTTCTCAGATCCCGCGGTCCAGCGGGATTCATACTGGGTGTTGTTGTTATTGTCATTGTTATTGTGTAATTATAAGATGTGTATTGTATTTATATATTATCCTTAAATTATTCGTCGTATTGCTCTATCATTAATCAAACCATGTTTGATACCAATATTAAGATCCAAAATAAATTTTTAGCATAAAAGCATAAAGTTTTAATTTATATAAACCATCACACATTATACTGCAACCAATCTTGTGGTTTGGTCTGTACAAACTAAAAATACTAGTACCAAATTTGAATGAGTATCTAGATCTATCAAGTTTGGATAAAGAAACTAAATTCCTAGATATACTACATATATAAAAAGTTTTACACAAGTTAAAATGATATCTAGCGTCTAGGATTAAGCGATAAGTCCCGATAGCTTTTACTGGAACTCTCATACCATTGCCTATATAGATAATTATTTCATTTAATCTTATTATTTGGGTCATAAGCAATCCTTACAAGGTATTAGAAACATGAGCAGTACAATAAGAATCAATTTACCAAGTATTAAAAGGAACTTTAGCAAGGTTTGTTTCAAAACATGCAAAAGCACTATGTTTACCTTTCTTCTCAAACCATATGTTATGTTTAGAACATTCCTTTTGGAAATGCCCAACCTCCTTATAGAAATGGCATTTGAGTTCATCATATTCCTTCTTGTGGATCTAAGAAGATTTCCCACTAACTTTTAGAGGTCCCTTAACTTTCTTCTCATGCTTTTTTCCACCTTTCTTATTAGCGCCTTGATTCTTGACATAATTAATGGAGTGGCTTCCTTGATTCTTAAGTCTAGTCTCTTATTGAACCAATATAATGTGCAACTCATGCACATTCTATTTGTTCTTCATGGTATTATAGTTCATTTGGAAGGGGCCATAGTTAGATGGTAATGAGTTCAAGATGAAATGCATAAGGAAGCTTTCATCTACTTTCATTCCTAAGGACTTAAGTCTAACTGCAATGTTTGTCATCTTAATAACATGTTCATGTGTAGTACGTGATCCATCAAACTTCATGGTGGTCAATATACCCATAAGAGCCTCAGTAAAAGACTTATCAACAGTTTAGGAGTGCTTTTCACAAACTTAAAATAATTTTTTTGGCGTTTTCAATTTTGGGAAGAGCAGACTTAATATTGTCAACAATTTTCATTTTTATATACATCAAACTCAATTTGTTTGATCTTTCCTAGTTTTTGAAATGGATTTTCTTCTCATAAGTGCTCAAAACATTCAGAGCATCTAGTTTCTTAGTTCTAATGCCAAATCTAAGTCTAAAACTCCAAGATAGAATTGGATTTGTTCACTCTATTCAAAGAAATTCAATCCATTAAACGTCATAACATATGAGAGTTTTAGAAGCATGGCAATAACTGCTGTAGGAAACTAAAACTTATCATTAATGCTTTGAGTCATACAATAACATGCTACACAGATTCAGAAAAAAAACTTCATAAATTTTTTATTAATGTTCACGTTTGGGCAATCCATTAACACATCACATAACACATAATGATACTTATAAATTATATGCTAATATTTACCTTTGAGCAATCCATTAATATACCATACAACATATAATTATGCTAATATATATATATAATTTGGTAATCACACATACACCTAGTAGAAATATTTATTATCTTTAGATATCTAAATATAACTAATTGTGTATATGCATTACTTACATTTATTTGCATTAACTATAAAATAAAAAAACCGCCTTTCGTGATTTCAAAAATGTTCTATAACAATAAGTTTCAATTTACCCATAAAATTACAAATCATTAGCATCACATTATGAGTAATTGAAATTTAAATATAATGTTTTGGAATAAAATAAAAAATTACTAGCCAACAATGTTGAGATTTCCTAGCATCTAGTGCTAGCTGAATGCCCAGTGTTGGGATGTTGGCATCATGCTGGACTTTTTTCCAACAATTCTGATTTTTTAATTCCATACATCAAATATTAAATTAACCTTCAAATTTATTAAATCCATGAAAAAAAAGAAAATTAGGATTTTCCAAATTTTCATATTAGGATTCATAATGTTCTCTTAATTATAGGAGATCTACATGAAAGGAGAATCATGAATTTCTTATAACCACGCTCTAATATCACATGTACGAATAATTTTCATAAACATAACAGGATCCAAGAATTCATAGAACTCACAAATATTCAATTGTGATCATAATTTTATTCTAATACAAAGATAAAATTTCTGAATACTAATTTTATCTATAGCTCATTGATGCGAAAATAATTTTCAATAAGCTCTTTACTTAATCTATCTATTTTCTTGAGCTTTTTATTTAACTTTCTTTTGTGATGATGTTTTGTGAGAAGATAAAAAATGTATTATTAAGCGGAGAGATAGTCTTAATCTTTTTAATAAAATGACTATCATCAATCAATTTTAAATCTTCCCACCACAATGTGCCAAAAGTTTAAAGGTTTATTTATTAAATTATTAAATCTCTTAATGTTTTTTAACACAACAGTCACTTAAATGATTAACTTCTAACATTTAAAACATATATTCTAACTCTTTTTGAGCATCAAAGCTGATCAAACTTTGTTTGCCACTCCGATTTTTTAAAATTTGTTTTGATAAGTGGTATATATTGGAGCCTCTTATATTTAAGATCACGTTTCCTCCATTCATTTCTTCACACTTTTGTTGGTAGCATAGAGATTTATCATAATCATAACTACAAAAGCACGCGTTAACTATAAACGTGTGAAGAAAAATAATATAAAAAAAATTAAAATAGATTTAGTCCCTAAACAAGCAAGAAGCCTCCTAACTTTGAGTTCAAAATAATGGGATTTTTTGTAATAAAAAGTATTAGATGAGCTTTGTTGAAAGTGCTAATGAATTCATAATAGTAGCTCGTGGCAAGACACAAGAAAATAAAGAAGTTTCTGGTTTGACCTTTGCTCTATTTCTTTTAAAGCTACTTCAAAAAGAAAAAGAAAGATAATGACTTTTTAAACTTAATTTCAATTGAGTATTTTTGGATTTATGAGAAATTGAGAAGTAAAAATTAAAAGAGGGATATAAGGTGTCTTAAAAGTAATATAATCAATAAACACAGATATTTTACAATTTTTTAACAATTATCCAACCGTTTATTTGCTCTTTCTTATGCATGTGAGAGGAAACTCCAAATCGTATTGTACTTCACAAATCGTATTGTACTTCCCATTATTCTACAATTCTACATCCCTTAATGTCTTATAATTGTATTACTAGGACCACGATATAATATAATATTATAATAAAATTCTTGCTAATAGCTATGTTTTTCTAGTTAAATGATAAAAGGGTAAAAAGGCAACGACACAACAAAAGAAAAAAGGAAAAAAGTTTTGGTTCATTGGTCAAAGATTTGAAGGAATAAACAAAATTTGTTTGAGCTGAAATTTTAATATATTGTTTATGACTAGGCAATCTACAATTTAGTGTAAGTAATGTATTGTTTTATCCCTCTTATTGCTTAGACTGAAATACACTTTATTGTGTTGCTATCCATCATTATTGGTGACATTTTGATGGTTATTGGTCTCTAAATTGTTAGGAGGACTAAAAATTGGTGTATCAATTATTTCATAATAGTGGAAATTATTTTATTGGACTATAAGTCTTGTGGTTTTTCCTTGCATTGAGAGTTTTTCAGGTTAAAATTTTGGTGCTTGTTGATTTATATTTTTATTCATCTGATGATCATTGTTTGGAAATATTGTCTATTGTTTGGTATGTTTTAAGAGCCTATATTATTTTAGTAGGGAAGAAGAGTAACTATCTTCGCTTCCGTTAATGTATGTACACACTTTATGTATGTAACCTTTTTGCTGATAAGTAGTATTAGAGCTAGGTTATGGTATCTATGTTAAATCCGTAAAATGGAAATCAAAACAAGTAAAATGATAATCTTAAATGGCTCTAATTATGCTATTTGGAAAGGGAAGATGGAAGATTTGCTTTATGTAAAGAAATTTCATAAACACGTGTTTGTTATAAAGAAGCCTGCAAATGTTACAGATGATAGGTGGAACCTATTGCATAAACAGGTGTGCCACTATAATAGATAATGGGTTAATGAAAATGTCTAGAACCATATGATTGGAGAAAATCATGTTAGAATCTTATGAAATCGGATTGAACAATTATATGCTAAGAAAACCTATAATAGCAAGATGTACTTAATCAAACAATTGCTATCCTTGAAATATCAAAATGAGTCTCCAATGACGGATTGCATAAATAACTTTTAGGAAGTTATGAATCTGCTTGCTACTATAGGAGAAAATTATGAAGATGATATTCATAGGCTATTCCTTTCAGGCTCATTACCAGAGTTATGGGAAACCTTGAGCACTTTATTATATAATTCCATTCTTGATGGCATAATATACCTAGAACTTACCAAGAGTAGCATTTTAAATAAAGAGATGAGAAGAAAATAATTGGGATCCTCTTTATATATAAAGGCGTTAGTTATTGAATCAAGGGGGAGAAACCAAACTAGAAACTATAACAAATGTAAAGGGAAGTCAAAGTCCCAGAAAGGCATCAAGTGCTATCATTGTCATACAATGGGTCATATGAAAAAGAAATGCAAGTTGCTAAAGCTTGAGAAACCAAAGGGAAAAGGTGAAGACAAGAAAGAAGAAAAATATATTGTTGTAGTTGTATTTAAAGGTGATGTTATTTCAAGAAAACATGGGAACCTCATACGTTAGGACTCCAGTTGGATGATGGCCTTTGATGCCACATTTCAAGTGGTGCCAAATCAAGAGTTTTCTCATCCTACACCGTGGATGAATTTGGTAGAGTGAGGGTGGGAGACTACCAAGTATGCGAGGTAATTGGTAGAGGAGATGTTTGGTTAAAAACCAACATCAGATGAAAGTTGCACTTTAAAAATATTAGACATGTCCTAATTTTTTTCCTTATCATATTCTTAGTGAAAGCTCTTGATATGGATAGATATAAAATTAGATTTGGTGGTTGTAAAATCACAAAGGTCACTTTTAGTTGCAAAAGGGTTGGATAAATATACTCTTTATAGGATAGCTAAGTTGATAGTAGTTGGGGTGAATGTAGTCAAATATTGTAGCACATAATTAGAACATATGCGCTTTGTTCATTTATGTGATAAGGGACTTAAAACTGTTACAAAGGAAAATCTTCTTCGCATTAAAGGTAATTCACCAAAACTTTATCCTCATTGTCTAGTTGATAAACAGTGTAGAATTTCTTTTCATATATCTCCTCCACATAGGAGGTCATATATTCTTGATTTAGTTCGAAATGATGTTTTAACCATAGATTCTTGTTAGATGTTTATATTTTATAACATTTACTGAAGATCATTGTAGAAAAGTGTGGGTGTTTTCCTTAAAGTCTAAAGACATACTACTCAATGTCTTCAAACAATTTCATGTAACTGTAAAAGAGAAACAGATAAAAAGTTGAAACATGTTATAGCAGATAATGGTGGTAAATACAGGGGACATTTGAATGGTATTTTAAGGACCACGTCATCAAATTTGAGAGGATAGTGCCTAAGTCTTCACATTAGAATGAGGTTACAAAGAGAATGAATAGAATAATTACTGAAAGAATTAAGTGTAAACCACCTATAGCCTTTTAGGGTGAATTAATGAGAGCTATAGTGAAATTAATTAACCTTTCTTCTTTAGTTCATCTTAATGGTGATATTTTTTAGAGAATTTAAAGAGAAAAAGATGTCTCATTTAAACACTTAAGAGTGCTTAGCTGCAGGACATTCATTTGTATCCCAAGAGATGAAAGATCTAAGCTTGATGCAAAATCCAAACAGTATATCTTCCTGAGATGTGGTAATGAAGATTTTAGTTACATATTTTGGGATTCAATTGACAAGAAGGTTTTCAAAATCTGATATGTTATTTTCTTTGAAGACTAAACAATTGAATAAAGCAAATGAACCTACATCATATGCCAATAATTATATGTCTTTGAGCTAATTCCACCAGAATCTGCACCACTTATTGAGCCTCGAGTAAAAAGATCTACTAGACAATATCATCCTTCCTAGAAATACCCCCATATGATTATGTGTTATTAACTAATAAGAGAAAGCCAAAGAGCTATGAGGAGAATGTGTCATATAAGTATAAAGATAAGGGGTTGAAAGGCATATAAGAAGAGATGCAATCCTTACATGAGTACCATACATTTGAGTTAGTAAAGTTGTCGCAAGGCAAGAGAGCACTTAATAAAAAATAGGTGTTCAAGTTAAAAGAATAGAAGAATAGCTCATAACCAAGGTACAGGTCAAGTTTGGTTATGAAATTCTTAATCAGAAAAAGGAGATAGATTCTAAAGAAATTTTTTCCCATAATCACGATGCATTCAATCAAATTTGTGCTTGGAATAGTAGCCAATTTAAATTTAAAGAATTAGCAACTTAATGTGAAGACAATATTCATTTATGCTGATTTGGAGAGAAAGTTTATATAGAACAACCTAATGGTTTCATAATAAAAGGTAAAGAAAATCTTATCTGCAAATTAAAAAAGAGTTCATATAGCCTTAGGCTATGTTTGGTTAGGGGTTTTATAATGAAATGAAATAGAATGTAATATTATTACATCGTTTGGGAGGAGGTTTTATAATGGAGTGGAATGGAATGGGATGGAAGAGGAGGGTTTCATATTACATCTCATTCCATCATAAACAATAAAAATGAAAAACCTCCAATTTAGGAGGTTTAGGATGGAATGTAAAATGATACACTATATTACATTATAAACCCTTTATGCAAACATCATTTCACTATATTACATTATGAACCCTTCCATCCCTCCCAAACAACAATTTTCTAATATTACATCAATTTAAGTTCCATTCCATTATAAACCATTCCATTCCATTATATTCTATTTCATTCCATTAATAGTGAATTTATTAATGGAATGAAATAGAATATATATCTGTTAAGAAATTATTTAATAGTGAATTTATTATTCTTAAGTTATATATGGATGATATGTTGATTACTACTTATGATAGAAAAAAGATTGAAGATTGTAAAAGGGATTTGAGCAGGTCCTTTACTATAAAGGATTTGAATGCTATAAAGCAAATCTTTAGTAAGAGAATCATTCGTGATAGGAAGAATGGAAAGATATAGTTGTCATAGTAAATGTATATTGAGAAGGTACTAGAGAAGTTTAACATGGGCAATTCCAAACCAGTTAATCCTCCACTTGCATGTCACTTGAAGTTGGGTTTAAAGTAATGTCCTAAAAATGAGAAAGAAAAAGAAGAAATGGAGAAGGTTCCTTATGCATCTGTCATTGGCAATTTGATGTATTCCATGGTATGCACAAGGCCATATATTGCTCATACAATAGCCATTATTAGTCGATTTATCTCTACTTCTAGTAAAGAAAGCCAGCAAGCGGTGAAAATGATACTCAAATATCTTAGAGGTACTTCTAGATTTTTTAATGTTTTGGTACTAGTAAAGCAATGTTGGATGGCTACATAAATGTTGATATGGCTAGTGAAATTGATTTTAGAAAGTTTGTTTCTAGGTATGTGATAACTTTTGTAGGGGGAGTTGTGTCATAACAATCTAACTTATAAAAGCATGTTACATTGTCTTTTATTAAGGCTGAATATATTGCTATTACTAAAGTGGGGAAAGAGCTCTTGTGGATGCAAAAGTTCCCACAAGAATTAGGCTTCAATCAAAAGAAATATTTGTTGCAATGTGATAACTAGAGTGTCATTCATCTCACCAAGAATTTAATCTTTCATTCAAGGCAAAAGAACATTGAAGTATGGTATCATTGGATTAGAGAAGCATTGAACATTAAGCAATTGACATGAAAGAAGATCCACATAGATTAAAATGGTTTAGATATAATGACAAACACCTTACCCACAAATAAGTTTACTATTTGCTGGAAGGAAGCTAGTTTGGTTTAATATAATTTAACTTGAGTCACTAGGTGGAGATTTTTTAGGTAGGTAAATGAAAATTTAATAGACAAAATGTGAGTGGCAACATAATAAGGACAAAAAGAAAGAAAAAAAGGGTAGAGAGGCAACAACATAACAAAAGAAAAAAGGGGGGAATTTTGTTTTATCAATCAGAGATTTGGAGGAATCAACGGTCTCTGTTTAAGCTGAACTTTTTGTATATTGTTCCTAATTATGCAAGCTAAACTTTGGTGTAAGTAATTTTTTTTTATCCCCTTTTATTGCTCAGACTGAGATACCTTTTTATTGTATTGTTATCTATCATTGTTAGTGATGATTGTTGATCCCTAAATTATTAGGAGGACTGAACATTGGAGTACTCATTTTTTCATAATAGTGGAGATTATTTTACTAGACCACATCTTATGAATTTTCCCTCACATTAGGGGTTTTTCATGTTAAAAATTTTTGTGCTTGTTGATTTATATTGTTGTTTATGTTCCACTCACTATTTGGAGATATTATCTATTGTTTGGTATATTCATAAAGCCTATATTATTTTTTTAGGAAGAAAAATAACTTTTACGCTACTTCTATTTATGTGTGTATACACTTTGTGTGTGTGATCTTTCTCTTAAAATATACGATCAACCATAAATTGATAAAATTCCATATTTTTTTAGAACTACCGCTCTAAAGCACTTTGAACTTTAGCTCTTACATTTTGTGGGTTAATTTTGCAATAATCTCTATGGTTAGTTCCATTCACAATGTTATAAGAACTCACTCTTAATATTTTGTTAGGAAATTAAACGTGATCGAATTATGAGCATAGCAAAAAATTTTATTTTACATTTTTTCAATTAGATCTCTTTAATTAAATAACTTGAAAGATATGAATCACAAATAAAAGGAATGAAATGTACATGATTCAAAATCTTATAACAATTTTTTCTCAAACTGTCAACTACAAACTATCTAGCCTTTAATAGTATCCACATAGTAGAGAAAAGGAATTCAAATACTTCTGAGAGAAAAAGACAGTGCTAGCTCCTTAATGTCTTTTTCATATTTATAGAAAAATACACTAGGTTTTTATTTATAATTAAAATTAAATTTCTTAATTATGATTAGTTATCATTATAATTTAGTAAAATCAAATGTCTTATTTTGATATATGAAGCTTCTTAAACTTTAAAATTAAGTTCAACTTAATTTTATTTGATTTTCTCTTTTTAGCTGTCTTTATATGTGATCTATTAGGTTCCTACTATGTTTTCAATAATTATAAATTATTTATTTATAAATTATCATAGATTAAAATTGAAATTTAGCAGCATATCATAACTACTCAAATATTATGAACGTCAAAGTAGTTTGACTTAATGTATCCATATATGACTATAATGTATAATTTAATCCTTTTGTCATATGCTATTTTAAATCAACATAGAGTATGAAATTAGTGTTTACTCTATTTAAATCCAATCATGTTCATTCTTCTTAATTAGTAATCAATTTATAATTGACATTTGAAAACAATTCACTTTGGATAATGATATACTTAAATCACTACTAATAAAAAATAGTGAAATATTCTTTATGATTACTTTAGAGTGAAATATCATTTATTGACTTACTCAATTATGTTCATATAGTTCATACTATATTTAAGTACTACTAATTGGGCCTCTAAATATGATTGGTCATAAATAGTATCAAACATAATATTCTCATTTGAGATACATGGAAAATATCAAGTCTAAGGATCAAGTATATAACTATCACAATGAGATAATTTACAAACACATAAGTAATGTTTTATTTGGGATCCTTACAATTGAGGTAGTTCATTAAGCACTTACACATTTATTTAAGTATTTATATACTTTAGTCTATGAAATCAAGTAGATCCTTTATAAAGAAAAAAACGCATATTCTAGTATTTCATCTCTATTAATGCTCAATCTTAATAGAGAAATACTAGAAATAATTTAGGGATAATATATAAATATAATATGAATATCATAATTATGATCCTATGATTATTTCATTTACAAAATATATTTATCTCATGGACTCTACCTCATACGTTATTTAATTGAATAAGAACACATAAGATAAATAATACTTTTAATTATGTATCAAAAATATAAAACCAACCGATTGATTATAAGGTGTACACTAAAATATTCCTAATTGTGGTACCAAAATTGGGATGATGAACCCAATTTTATGAATTTGGGTTAAAAATTTAATGAACTTGATGTATAATTAGCTAATGGTCATGGACCAACCATAAAAGTCTATGTTGGTTCATCTCTAACCCCATAAAAATTCTTAAAATGAAAATATAATTTTTTTAAAATTTATTTTACATATAAATATCAGTAAGTTGTTCAAAACTAACCTATTTTACCTTTTCTATTATTGAAAAAACTCTTCAATCCTTTGAATAATCTCTATAGTAATTTAAGTATGTTAAAATTCTTTTAAATCACTTTTTTGTTTTTTTATTAACCCACATACCTTTTAATAGAAGAAAACTTTATGTCTGTAATAATTTAATTTTTACAAAAATGTAAATAGGCGTTCCATTATTAACCCAATAAAATTGTAATGACAATCTATTTTTATTAGATTTATTGAATTTGGGTAACTATATAAAAATTTAAATAGGCTTTTCATCATTAACGTAATAAAATTGTTATAAGAATCTTTTTTTTTCATTAGTGGTTCACTTTATCTGACTCTTATTTTCTCAACCTTAATACATATCATATAAATTGAGGAAAATTCCAATAATTACAACTTAAAGCAAATAAGAAGGGAAAATGTCAATTTTCAATACAAGAAAATAACAAATTACTGATAGAAAATTACCGGCAGAAAACATTTTGTAGTAAATTAGCGACATAAATGGATTATTCTTCAGTGAAGTTGATAGAAAAAATTTGTTTTTCCGACGTACTATAGCGACGGAACACAAAAGTTCGTCGCAAAAGTAGGCGGCAATAGCTGACAGGGAAAATAAGCATCTTGAATACTGACGGGACCACAATTCCATCGGTAAAATATCGACGAAAATGTTGTTCCATCCCCCCCTTCTCCCTCCCCTCTGCTATTTTCTCTCTTCTTCCCACCATTAACGCTATAGGTCCTCTTCCTCCTAAGCTTCCACCCTCGATTTTTGCTTCGTTTTTGGTCCATCGTGCATCATTTTCAGGTAACAAAATATTGGGTTTATTTTGTCTTCAAAAACAAAGGTTTTAGATGCTTATATGTATGACCGTTAGTGGGTGGGTGGGTTTTATTTGGATTGTTGGTTTATGAGTTTTTTAGTTGAATTGTTGGTTTATTTGTTGTTTAAATGTGTTGTTGCTAGTAAATAATGAAAAATGCAGTTGTTTTGTTATTAGTTAGAGATAATTCGGGTTGCCTATAAATTGTTTGATGAAATGTCTCTTAGAACAAACATTTTTATCAAATGAAAGCAACGAATATTATCACTGCATATTCATGCACCATTTCTTTAAGCACTTAAACATGTCCATCAATCAAACTTGGGTTAATATATGCAACACTAAAATACATTTGTTCAAGTTAATATAGTAATATTCACATTCAAATTTGCATCTCTTTAAGCACTTGAACATGCTTCAAATACACCAATTTTAGCTTCAGAATAAGAGCAATTACACACCAAATGGAAAAGTAGAAGATAAGCACAACTATGACATGTTTTAGGTTCTTATATTCATATTCACCAAATTGTATCTTTTTCACTGTCTTTGTTATCATTGTTGTCTCTATATTCTTCTTCAACACATCAAAAATGAGTGTTGAAGCGAAATCACTTATTATAGGATCCAATCACTAGAAAAAAATCACATCCTTTTACTTATATACTGCAAAAATAATGTCAAATCAAGCAATTATTAATAAAAAACACATTAAAAATTTTCTTATCCTTCATTGCATGCATCTAACGAATATCTTTCATAAGTTAGTAATCATCATAAAAGTTCTATTAATAACTTTCAAGCAACAGTCACACAAATGATAAAATCAAACTTTTTAATGTAACTTCCATAATTCATTTTTGTGAATCTTGATTTTCAACAACTTCTATTTTAAATGAAAATAAAAGTTTTCACATTTCTTTGGTGATAGCTTCCTCAAAACCTACATCAGTCACTATGTAGATATGCTCATTGATTAAACTTCAAGATTTTAGTTCGTTTCATATTATATGAATTAAATTCCTTTTTCAGGAATAGAAGCTCGAGGATTTATATTTGGGCCTCCCATCGCATTGGCAGTTGGATCAAAGCTTGTTTCATTAAGAAAACCAAGAAAATTTCCTGGTATTATTTCTTCTAATATGTCCTGGGATATATGTGTGCTAGGTCCAATGGGATAGTCATTGATGAGTTTTTATGTTCTTCTTTAATAGTCTAGCTATTTATATTTGGGTTATATTTGAATCACTGACGAGTAGATGTATGATTACATAAGCATTTATTATATGTGGAATCAGTTTGAGATGTTACGGATGATTTAAGGCATAATAAACCCCTAGGATGGTATATAAGCTGGAAACTCGTGAAGCAGCTCCCATGAGACTTATCGGTGAAAATTTCCATGAGCCTAGGAGTCACAATGAGAACTTGTTTTCTTAATTCACAGGTGTAAACAATGCCATATGCCATAGTTTTGAAATCAATTGTAGGTCATTAATTCGATCGATTAATACTTCAACTCCGATGTGATTAATGCAAACTTAGTATTAACACAAGGAATTAACACGTTTTATAGACAAGACAAATTTTTTACATAATAAACCCCTAGGATGATATATAGGCTAGAAACCCATGATGCCGCTTCAGTGAGGCTTATCGGTGAAAAATTCCACGAGCCTAGGAGTCACAACGAGAACTCGTTTTCTTGATTTACAGGTGTAAACAATGCCACGTACCATATTTTTGAAATCAATTGTAAGTCAATAATTCGATCAATTAAT
This sequence comes from Erythroxylum alaternifolium, assembly GCA_027478495.1. Taxonomy (NCBI): domain Eukaryota; kingdom Viridiplantae; phylum Streptophyta; class Magnoliopsida; order Malpighiales; family Erythroxylaceae; genus Erythroxylum; species Erythroxylum alaternifolium. The sequence goes on along the minus strand of JANIIA010326932.1, from coordinate 6,271 downwards.
AGTTTAACTTCGATGTGATTAATGTAAACTTAGTATTAACACAAGGAATTAATATGTTTTATAGACAAGACAAATTCTTTACATAATAAACCCCTAGGACGATATATAGGCTAAAAACCTGTGATGCAGCTCCCGTGAGACATAGAGGTGAAAAATTCCATGAGCCTAGGAGTCACAGTGAGAACTTGTTTTCTTGATTCATAGGTGTAAGTAATGCCACGTACCATAGTTTTGAAATCAATTGTAGGTCATTAATTCAAATGGTTAATACTTAGGGGATGCTGTGTAAAGTTTAAAAGTTCTGTAAACTTTGGGTAACATAAATGATACTAACTATGGAATCACGGTTTGAAATTAATAGTTTAGCATAAATGAGTAATGTTGATAGATCTTGGATGTATAGACAATTAACACCTAATGGTTTCATTAATCCTGAGTTTGTTGAGGAAGTTGAAGCTTTTATTCATTATTCATATTCTCAACTTGCATATATGGATGACCTAAAGATCAGATGTCCATGTAAAAAGTGTAAATACATTCATTTCCTTCCTATTGATGAAGTGAATGGGCATTTGTTGAGAAAAGGGTTTGTCCCAAATTATTTTGATTGGACACAACATAGGGAACCATTGATTTGTAGCACCTCAAAGGGTAATGAAGTACAATCGTCAGTGAACTTAAATGAGTTTGATGGGGGGACTGGATTTAGAATAAATAATATGGATGCAAATGAAAATCTTTTCATGCAAATGGTTTATGATACATCCGGTTATACCTTTCAGGAAAATATATAAAATCTTGAAGAAGAACCAAACCCATATTCAAAATAGTTTTTTGACTTACTACACTCAACTGACCAAGAACTATGCTCAAATTGTGAGACAATGACTCAATTGTCTTCAATTGCTCAAATATTGAACATAAAGTCTAAAGGGCATATTTCTGATTGTAGTTTTGATAAAATTCTTGGATGGTATAATGAATCATTGCCTTTTGATCATACAATGGTTGATAGTTTTTACAATATGAAAAAACTTATTAGGGGTCATGGTTTGCCTGTTGAAAAGATTTATTATTGCAAATTGGGATGTATTTTGTATTGGAGAGATGATGTGGAATTACAAAAGTGCAAATTTTGTGGTTAATTTAGGTTCAAGCCTAAAAAGCGTTCTATGAAACATAATTGAAGCATCTCATAGTGTAGCACTTGGAACTAAATCACCTCCTCTCCCTCCAGCTACTATACTTGCAGATGAGGCATCACCTTTCGTATCTACTGCTACACCATCCACCACCACTACATCATTCACTACCCCTATACTGATAGAAATATCAGGGGTAAACAATGAGGATAAAGGAGGTGGCCGCCAGCCTGGAGCTGAGGGACCTGATGGAAGAACTTATATCACAATTGTCAATAATCTGTAAGTGAAAATATTTGAAACACTATATGTTTATAATTAAGTTATAGGTATAAATTTTAAAAATGGTATAAAATATTTGTTTTTATATTAGGTCGATTCCGTCTGGACGTGTTCAAGAAACATGACATCAAAATTCAAGGAGAAGATTGATCTTAAGGTTTATGTATGGAAGAATATGTCTCAGGTCATAAAGGAATTTTACTATCAGAAGTTTGAGGTACAACAAAAATTATTATTTTATTTTTAATTAATTTTTATACCTTAATTAGATAAATATTATTACATTATAAGTATTTATCAAATGTTTTTCCTTTAGTTTCAGAAAGAATTTTTTTAAGACTCTAAATTTGACGCGGTCATTTATAAAGTATCGAAGAGACAAGCACGTACACATTATTAGGACTTTGTTGGTGCGATACACAAGGCTGGCGTACGACTGCCTTATATTTCTGAACAAATATGGAGTCGTTGGCAAAAGTATTGGACATCACTTGATGCAATGTCCATTTCAGAGTGTAATTCTACAACAGATGTGGAGGATTGGGAGGAAAGAGTCTTCTCGTATATATAGGAGGATCTATTACCCATCATGAGCATGCAGAGAGACTTGTAAGTATCTACACTTTACATTTATATTCTAATTTCTTTACTTTGTTGTATTTCAATTGAATTTGACGTGTGAATTTTGGAATAAAAATATGTGTATTATGAAGAATGATAATTTTATAAATGTCTGATGCCGTACATAGTTGTGTTGTTGACTTGTTTTCTTTGTTCAATAGGGTGTAAACATTATAAAAAGAGAGAAAACTCTGCCGAAATTTTTATAAATTCTAGTTCACTTATAATATTTTATTCTTATGCAGGAAAGTCTATAAGCATGAGGCCTACACCCTGTCAACTCTTTTTACACACCCATACTAAGAAGCATGATGGTGTGACATTCGTTAACACTCGATGTAGAAAACTAAATGTATGTGAAATTTATAGTTTAATATTAATGCTTAATAATTATCACTTACTAATATAAACATTGCCTTCTGATAGGACCAGATACAAGAAAGCATTCAACGACAGTCTCAGCAATATGAAGATATTGATGAGACTCAAACCTATTTTCATGCAGTGGATGGTAAGGAATGTCATGGAAGGATATTCGACTTAGGCTTATTTGCGAACACATATTATTCGCAATCCTCCACGTCCAGTACTGCAGCATGTAGTAGGCAGTCCACAACTAATGAAGTCTAAGAACTTCAGAGCACAGTATAGACCTTGGCAACTCAGTTGCAACAGTCAATGGAGTACATAGCTAAGCTTCGTAATGAGTGAATGAGTTGAAAGGGAGGGGTAGCACCTCATCTCACTAATCAGACCATCCGCACTCACCAAATCAATAGTGTACTTGTAGTCATTTTATTTGAATTACAAATACTTATTATGTACAATTTAATATTTTTATTATCAATTAAGATAATTTTAACTTTATATCATCAATTAATTTTTTGTTTAAACAAATCAAATTATTATGCACAGATAATTCATAGCTGTTTAAATTATGCATCAACTATATAAGATCATCAAATAAAATTTATTGACAGTATTTTTTTTAATTTCTAGTTAATTTACTAATAGACATTTGTTGTTCCGTTGGTAAAATCAATTCTATTTACTGAAAGAAAACAACAAACCGTCGGTAATCACAAATGGAATAACCAATTCCGTCTCCAAATTTACCGACAGGATTTGCCATAGAATAACCCTCAGTATACTCACCGATGGAACAAACATAACTGTCGGTAATATTGTAACAAACTTACCGACGGAACAAACAATATTGTTGGTAAATCTGCCACAAATAATAAACTAGTGGAGCATTGATAACCAAAAAGGCTTTGGATGTAATTCCAAATGGCTGAGCTATGATAGCATATGAAAAACAAATGATTTAAGTCCTCTTGTGCAATTGAACAAAGTACATATAGTAAGGTAGGGAGTGAAATTTTGATGATATACTCAGTGTCAAATATCCCGCAAATAATAAGCCGCAAAATAAAAGAATGACGACGACATATTATTTTTTCAACCTTAAAGTAATTACCTTGACTTAAGGTCCAAACAAGATCCTTTTATAAGATGTAGTAGTGAATTTAAAGTATCTATCTTCTGTCCAGATGATAGTATCCTTCCTATTTGAGTACAATGAGTATTAGGGAATTCTATATATGATTCCTTGAAAGCCCCTTGTAGAGTGATAAGGCTAATATTAGGCATTATTATGAATTGAATCCTTGACTTTGGTGTGAATAGATTTAAGTTGAGAGAATTCATTGAGCTTATACAGGGGCTTGATATCATACCAATTGTCAAACCAAAGGTCAGTATTTTGGCCATCCCCTATAATATGTTTAATAGACTAGTGAAATATATTCCCTATGAGAAGAATCTGCCTCAGGGTCTAAGAAGTGTATGGCTTTTGTTTGATACTCCATAATCTATTAGTTTTTATAAAGTAAAGATGGATTTGTTTCACCTACAGGACTTCCTTGTTAATGGCTAATATCCATAGTCTCTTGTCTTATAAAATTTTACTTATAATCTAAGTGGATGTAGTGCCTAAGCCACCATTCTGTTTAGGTAAGAAAATGAGGGACCATTTTACCTTTTTGATGTTGCCTACTCCACTCTATAAGAAATCTTTAATTAGCTTATCAATGGATTTCATAATTCCTTTTGTTAAAGCTATATGAGAGAATCAGTATATAGAAAGGTTACTTAAAATTGAAAGTGATAGCTATAATCTTCCTCTATAAGAGAGCCGCTTATCACACTAATTATTCAACCTTTTGTTAATGAAGCCTAGAAGATGAGTGTAATTTGATGTAATCAGTTTCTTTATGGTTATAGGCACTCTAAGATATCTAAGTGTAAGTTGTTGGTGTTTTAAGTCTTTTATACTAGTTAGTTGGTTGAAATTATCTCCAACTCCCACAAAGAATATATAAGAGCTCTTGGATGGACTAAAGGCCAAACTCCATAAGGATTTGAATGTATTTAATAAATAAAAAGCCAATTTAATTGACTAAAGGTTTGCTCCATATAATAAAAGTAGGTCATACGTAAAGGAGAGCTGGAATAAATATAGCTTACTACATCTGTGATAATATTTGAATTCTGGTTCTCTTACAATATTATGCTTAGTAAGCCTTATAAAAATATCGATACAAGTTACTAATAAATAAGAAGAGAGGAAATCACCCTTTCTTAATCCATATGCTACTTTGAATGGCCTAGTGGGTTCCCCATTAACACAAATTGACTTTTGACGAGGAGCTTGGAATTATATCTTTTGAAGAGTTCTGGGGTAATTAAAACATTATCACCAATACTCTTGTCAGGAATTAAAGCACTTTATGATAGGTATATCATTTCTGACTAGAATTTTTATGCCTATTAGCTAGAATTTTTACAATAATCTTATAGAACATATTGTAACAAATAAATGGTTTATAATCATTTAAAAAGGAGGGATTAGAAACTTTAGAGACCAAAAAAATATAATCTTTTTTAAATTTAGATAGTATTATATCATACCTGAAAATTTCCTTTATAACCTCAGTCACTATATGCCTAGTTTGGTTTTTTGACAAATTTAGGCATTGAAGCTATTCTAGTTAAGAGCTTTGTTCGGATGAAAAGAGAATAAAGTGCTTTTGACCTCCTTTGATCTAAACCTTTTTGATCATATCAGAAGAGGAATGGCTCAAGCAAGACCACATTAAGACTAATCTCAGCTCTTCAGGTAAGGGACTCACTTTTTTATGGGTTTTAAGCAACTTTCTAAAATGTTCATGTTCAATGGCCTTCAGCTCTTCTTGACCACTAATTTCTATTTCTCATGTCTTGTGTGACATTATGGAAAAACCTAGAATTTCTTTCACCTTTCTTTAGTTATATTATTTTGGACTTCTTTTAATTGGTAATTGAAGCACTTTAATACACAGATATTTACTCAATTCATTGGCCTCTTATGCTAATTGTCAATAGTTTCTAGGCTAATTGTTCTTGACATTTGTTAAGAGAATCAAAGGCCTCCAATTTTTCCAAAAGTAATTTATTAGCTATCCTCTTTTAAATGTTGATGAGTTCAGCTTTAATGCCCTTAAGCTTATGCATACACTTGTAAGCTTATCATTGATTAACTTTAATCTTAGTCCTTTAGTTACTGCTAACTTAAGAATGGTGCTATAAGAGAGAACTAAAGAATCTAAACGGGGATTTTCTTTTAATAGCAACTTCCTTAATATGGATAAGGAACAAGGAATGGTCAAATGTAAGTTGGTTTCCAAAATTGGCAAAGCTAAAAGGATGTGAGAAGAGCCAACAAGAGTTCAAAAGGAATCTACCTAACTTCTTCATGAACCAAATTCTAGATTGTTTTTATACCAAGTGTTGTGATACCTAGTATAGCAAATATGTTAGTTATAGCTCCCTAGTCAACTTACGCAGTTCATCAAGAATAATTCTCAATTTGTTTCTGTTGCCTTATACTTCATGAGGGGATAGAATGTTGCTTAAGACCTTTAGTCTCTACCCAAACCTAAAGATTGCAAAAAATTATATGCAATTGAATTCACCAGCTAGTAACCAAGGGTTAGTGTAGCACCCCCTCACCGCATGGGTACACATCGGGACGCCCGGAGGTCATTCCGGTACATAGCCTATGATAAGGGTGAGCTACGTTCGAACACTACACTAACTTCACATGAAATCATATCATTATTCATTAATCAACATCGTATGGAAAATCACAATATTTAAAACCCAACTTTTTCCTCATTTCATTT
>JANIIA010326722.1:0-21276 GCA_027478495.1 Erythroxylum alaternifolium | reverse complement strand
GCCACGGGTCCAGATGTCACGTAGGATGTCGGGCCCGTGGACCCGCCCGGGGAGGGGTTCCAGCACTTAGAGTTAGCTCAATGGTAAGAGGCGTGCAGTTAGATGCAACAAAACTTTGAGGTCTCGTGTTCGAGTACCAAAGAGGACAATACCAGGTTGTGGTCGCGTGCAAACTTGAAGTATGCGGGGCCCAGTTCTCCCCGGTACGCAAAACACGGACCCAACACCATTAGGTACTAATAAGTGGTAATATAGTGGGTCCATTAGGCAAGTATTTCTAATGAAATCCTATAATAAAGGTCATAATGACATAGTTAGGAGCATCATCATCATCATCATTCAACCAAGAGGTACAAAGTATTAGTAGACTACCTTTCTTTGATAGAAATGATAATATTTATTGGAAAATTAGGATGAGATTCTTTTTAAGGATAAAAAATGTAGACTTATAGGAAATAGATTATAATGGTCCCTTTATCCTTACAAAAATTGTAGATAATAAAAGGTAGCCAAATTAAAGGAAGAATGGGAACAATAAGATAGGAGATTAATATCCTCAAATACTAGGGCCATACACATCCTATTTTGTGTTTTGGGAAGAAATAAATTTAACAGGGTCTCTATGTGTGAAACGACTTATGAAATTTGACATACATTGAAAATTACTCATGAAGACATAAATCAAGTTAAGGAAAACAAAGTAAGCATTAAAGCACATCATATTGTTTTAAATGAAGCATGCTGAAAGCATCTCTAGCTTGTATACTAGATTCGTCGATATTATTAATGATCTTAAAGATCTTGGAAAGACCTATATTAATGTTGAATTAGTAAGAAATTTGCTTAGGTCACTTCTAAAGATGTAGCAAGCTAAAGTGATAGCGGTACAAGAAGCTAAGGATCTAATAATAATACCATTAGAGGAACTTAATTTTCTCCTTACATGCGAAATAAGGCTCCAAAAGAAATAAAAAGATATGACACTTTTAAAGAAAAAGAATTTAGCGCTCAAATACTCAAAAGAAGAATGAAGCAAAGAGGAAGAGATATCAACTAGTGAAAGCAAAGAAGAATACATTAGCTTACTTAGTAGAAAATTCAAAAAGTTCTTGAAGAAAAAATTCTTTAAAAGAAAGGACTTCGAATAAGGTAAAAGTGATTTAAAACATAAATTATCTAATATTACTTGCTTTGAATGTAGAAAACCTGGGCATAAAAAGTTACAATGTCCTCAACTCAAAGATAACGAGAAGTGTGGGAGAAAATATAAAAAAAGAGAAAAAGGATAAGAAGAAGGCACCAAAAGCATCAACTTGGGGTGACACAAGTGAATCCAAGAGCAAGCATTTAGAAGAAGAGATAGCTCATATATGCTTTACTGTTATAGAAAATGATGAGGTAATATCTAACACTAATTCTAGGCATGGCAATTATTGCCCATTTTTGGGCTGGGTTGGTTGGGCCACGGACGGGCTACGGACCAACCATGGTCTGCCCATTTTTTTGAAATAACGTCGTTTTGTTTAAAACGACATCGGTTTGAATTTTTTCCTCTAAAAAATTAATGTGAGGCTGGGTTGGCCTGCCCGTGGCCCAACAGGCAATAGCTCAGGCCACGAGCTGGTCAGCTTGTTGGTAGGCCAGGCCACGGGTTGGCCTATCCCAGCCCGCCAGGCCACAGACTAACCATGAGCCAGTGTGGGCTGGCCTGGCCCATTGATATGCCTAACTAATTCTTATAATGATAATGATATTGATTTTGATATATGATGAATTATTCAGGAGTTTAGAAATCATGAGTAAGAAAAGGAAGAAATTGTCTTCCAAACTTAGGGAAGTTAAAAATAGTAGGATGCATATGTGAGTGAGAATGAAAAGATAAAAAATAAATTACATAGCACTAAAGCATCCAAAAATGTGATTATTGATGACAGTTATGACTTAGATGCATTAAGGTGTTAGAATGAAACATTGAAAAAAGAAATTGATGCTCTTAAAGACTCTTTATGAAAATTTACAAAGGAAAATGAGAAACTTGAAAACATGTTAGGAGCTCAAAAGAGTTATAATGATAAGCAGGGAATTGGATATAGATATGAAAGTGTTTCCAATACTAAAACTACTTTTGTCAAAGGAAAACATTTACATAGTGAAGAACCATTATCTAAAATGAAAAATGAACAGAAAACAACCACATCCAAACATACACTTGCACATGGCACATCCACTAAGTTTCAACCTAAGAACAAACATCATGCTTTCATATATAACTCACAAACTAGGCATAGCATTCAATACTCTCAAAGGAAGAATAGACATAATTTTTATGATAATATGCAAAACCACTCACACCAATATAAAAGAACACACGATGCCTTCATTTATAATAGGCATGATATAAACAATTATGGTAGGAATTTTCGCCATCCTAGGAGACCAAGTAACACATTTAATGTCAAAAGAAAACTTCCTTATTATGCATGTACACTTTGAATTCTAAGTAATGCATTTATGCCTCATCATTACTCATATAACATTGTATGTCATTTTTTTGGTAAGTTATTGATAAATTTGGCTTTATCAAACAAAGGATGTTAAGCAAACCTTTGAAAGTGTAGGTTGAAAAGAAACTAAGGAACCAAATAATCTAGGAACCAAGCTTATTTAGGTTCCTAAAATACATTGATTACCTTGTTTTATAAAGCTATTCAATCTTTTATCTTGATGAATCTAACATTTTTGCCTCAGTAAAAGGTCAATTTTGACCTTAAGTTTTACACCAATCGACAAGTTTAACCCTAACGTTCCAGAAAGAACATGAAGACGTAATGGATCCAAGAAGGAAAAACTTAGCTTTAAAGGCTTCCAAGGAGGAATTAAGTGAAAAATAAGAGTCATCAACTATTGAAAGTGACAAGGATGACTTATCTAAAAATTCAATATGTTTTTTATGAGAAAGAACTTCTGAAAAATAGAGGACTTTAAGGGTGGAAAGGTAGATTTAAAATATAAATCAAATAAAATTATTTTTTCACATAGGAAACCTAAACACATAAAGTCTCAATGCCCTCTTCTCATGGAAATGGGAAATATGAGAAAAATAGAAGATGGAAAAAAAAGAAGGAACTTAGAGCCTGTTAAGTTGTCATTTTTATGCTAATTTTGGATATAAATCTCTTTAATGTGTTAAAATTATTATTCAAAATTTATGGACTTGTTTCTTAATTTTTCTCATATGATTTTCAACATGAAAGAAGAAATTGGATCAAAAAGATGCAAGGAAAGTAAAGACAATTCGAATTCTCAGCTAACAGAAAAATAATTGACTAAGCGTGGGCATATGCAAGGAAAAATATTATCTACAGAATCTGATTTGAAATCAGATTCAATCCACATAAGATCTTTATGATTTTGGGAATCGAGTTATTGCCTTACTGATGGGGATCTGCGACCTGAATATGTGGGGAGTGTATCCACTGAAGATTACGAAAGGAAAAGAGAGGAGATTAAAAATCATTAAAAGGATTCATTGTTCACGTTGGAGGGTAATTTTAGTTTTACGTTTTCTGTAATATTTTTCTGGTTTTTAGGATTTTTTGTATTTTTCTGGAAAAAGACTAAGGATGGAGACTTTTTATTTTGCTATTCTTCTGTTGGTTTTCACTTTTGGTATGAGTGGCTAAATTTTTTTTCTTGGTTGAAGGGAATCACGTTATCATCTAGTATGTGTGAGATTTCTAAATAAAGTTTATTTCATTGATGAATATTAAGTGTCTTCCAAATTGTTTTTCATGATTGAATTGATTGATTTTTAGGATGCACAATTAAGAATTGATTTGTTTAATTTATAGCCAGATTAGTAGGATTTGACGTTCATTCTTGCTAATCCAAAGTGGCAATTAGGATTATCATCTTTACGTTAGAGTTTGGAAATTCTAAGAAGACACTTATCTTGATTAAATGCATGCCATATGTATGTTGTCTTGTTCATTGGTTTCTTAGTTCTTAAAGCTATTAATCAATTAAACCTAAGATCGTATCTAAATTGACTAATAAGAATGTTTAGAATATATGTTTCTATTCATTTAATCTTAAGACAAAACATTACCCAATGAATGTTTCTTAATGGACTGAGTTTTATATCTAGGTTTGATAACGTAGGTGACCCAAGACCAAAGTTTGTTTACTAAATTTCTATATATGATTATTTTTGTTAATTTTCAATTTCTACCATTTTTAATTTCTTAAATTTACGTTTATTTAACCCCTTCCCCTAATTTGTTTTAGTTTTCAATTCGTATAACATTTATCATTAAAGTTCCTTGTGAAAACGATCTCAACTCTTTACTAACTACATTTTTCATTGCTAGAGCTGGTATTAATTTGGTTGTAGGTGATAGCATTAGCAAAGCCTCTATATGCAATGACAAAAGTGATTACAAAAGTTGGCATTCGAAAGGAAAAATAGTTCATATATGCTTTATGAATGAACATGATGATGGTGTACTCTCTAACTCTAAATAAAGTGATAATGGTAATGATTTTGAATTTTCATATGAAAAACTAGTTTGGGGACTTGAAATTACAAGTATGTAAAGGAGGAAGCTAACTTTTAAACTTAAAGAGGCTTGAAAGTAAATGAAAAAACTATAGTGAATTATATAGAATGAAAGAATCTAAGAGTTTGATCATTAATGATAATCATAACTTAGATGCATTAAATTATGTGAATGAAACATTGGAAAAGAAGGTCAAGGCCTTCAACGACTCATTGTCCAAATTTACAAAGGGAAGCGAGAAACTTGAAAGCATTTATTTTACATAAATTAAAAGAATTGTATTAACACTCCATAAGGAATGGAAAATAAGGTTATGAGGCCTTTAAACCAGATATATGACTTGAACAAACCATATTAAAAAACAACCTAAAGAAATTACATCTTGTGAAGTTTAAGAAGTCTCATCCTTTATTATTCAGTTAGATGACGATGGAATAATCATAGGTGAAGCTAATGCCTAAGTAATGTAACTTTAATTTGTAATGAGAATGTCCCTTTAAAGTCTAGAACTTCACACCTTAGTATCTAAGAGGCAAGTTCTAAAATGCAAAAATACATTTACTAAACCTGAAAAGTATCCTTTGCACCATCAGTTACTCCTTATTTAAACGAACTAGATCTTGAAGAACAATTCCTCTATGATTATTTTGCTTTATAAAAATCCTCAAATTTCTTTCTATTTATATAACATTGACAATATTTCTTAAGGATAGTTTATAAAGTAGTTGGTCTTTATTGAAAACTTTGTGATTTAGTTTGATGAATTAATAATATCATCCCAATTCGATGGAGGGGGATTTAAGTTACAAAGTTATAGTATTCCTTTCTTGATATAGGAATAAATGTTGCATTTAAAGAAAAAAATGGTCAATTGATTCATAATCTTAATTCATATTGAACAAGTGGTTAGTATATCCATGAATCCTCTAATATTATCATAAGTGATCAACTTGTCCTTTATCACAAGGCAAGGGATGAAGGCTCTAGGGCTAGCTTGTTGAAACCAAGCTAATTTGTTCCATTTAACCATTTGAGTATGATTCCTTAGCAATATCATTGAAGGAGAGTTAGAGAAGCTACCAAATTAATTCCTATTCATAATATAGTGTACTCCTTATCAGGGATCAGAACTATATTTATGCAATGGTTTATGAGAGGAATCCTTTATAGTAATTTAAAATATACTGGTCTATAATTGAGGAATTCTTTAACTGATACATTATTTGATAATATGTTTTATAGAGGATTAAGCTTTACGACCTTGCTTAAAAGACCTAAATTGGTCAAGTTATTATACCATAAGTTTATGGAGTCTCCATTACCGACCCTATCTTTGATCTCTAGCCTTATTGACTCCCTTAATTTGAAAATATAAAGCATAATCTAAGAGGAATTTTATCTAGGCTTTATGTCCTACAAATTTAAATTACTTAGATAGTATGCATGAATCCATTTGACCTAAATTGCTTGCTTATTGATGAGTAGCCTCTAAATTATTTTAGTCATGAGAACTTTGTAAGTGATTATGATTGGAGATATTCATAAGCCTCTTCATACCCTATAATACATAGTTCACTCTAGCATATTTAGTAATGTCCCCTGAATAAAATAATCTTCTCAATAACTTCTCAATTGTCTTAACTATTCTCATAATGAACATAATATAGGAGTAATAATAAACATGAAGGCTATTCAAAATAGAATTGATAAGTTAAATTCTACTTGTTCAATATGGATTTTATTGAACCACCTTGTGATTCTCCTTTGTATCCTTTCAATCAAAGGATGAAAGTCATTGTATGAAGGTAACTTCAAGTAGATGGGAATGTCTATGTACATAAAAGGACACTTTATGGTTTTCAAACTCGCCAAAGTGGAATATCAATCTATATATTATTAGGCACTCAAGGAGATAAACACCTAACCATTATCCTTATTAATGGATAAAACTAAAAGCTCTTTAAATTTATTCATCACAGTTATCAATGCACTTATAGAATTAACATAATCTCTTAAGGATAAGATTATATCATCTGCAAAAGATAAAATGTAAATATTTAGCTTCTTACATTTTGAATGAAATTTAAGATGCCTCTCCTAATTGTTAATCAATCTAATAATTCTTATATGTACTTCCATATTTAAGGTAAAGAGGAATGGAGATATACGATCTCTTTGTATCAAAATCCTTGTAACCTTAATTAGCTTGGAAGGCTCCCCATTGATTAATACATTGTAAGATACTAAAGAAATACATTTCTCCATCCATCTATCAAAGATAGTTGGGAATCAAAATGTTTTGAGAGTGTTAGAAATGAAATTTAGATAAATGAAATCAAAAGTTACTGGAATGTCTCCTGTTATAACCTTTAAGAAGCTCTGAACTTAATAATATGTTATCCACTATTTGTCTCCCCTTGATAAAGGAATCCTAGGAAGAATAATTTTGAGCCTTTCAGTAATGAGATTGGATACAATTTTATAAATCACATTAAGGCATGGAATAGGCTTGAATTCTTTCAACGAGTAAGGGGAAGGAACCTTTAGTGTGAGACAAATAAGATTCTTTTTTAGTTCCTTCAAAATTTTACTATGGTTGAAGAATTCCAAAATTGCTTATATCATAATTATACTGGTGTGAGTCTATATTTTCTTTAAATGAAAAGGCATTTAGGACATCAAGGCTTAGAGCTTTATTTAGATTGAGAGTGAATAAGGCCTCTTCAACTTCATTAACATTGAAGGGTCTAGATAAGAACTCAGCCTTTTAACTAATAATTTACTCATTAATATAGGTTAAACAATATGCACAGAAGAGGAGTTATTTATGGGAGAACTAATAGCATTATAAATATATCCAAAACCCTTTTATAGTATATTATATTATGACTCAATTTATACCCTAAATTCATATTTAAGAGGGACAATTCTATTATTCTTCCTCCTAGAGAACATTAATTTGTGAAGAAAGAAATTGTTCTTATCCCGATCTTTAATAGACAAAAGATTGGATATAAATATGGGAATGTATCTAATACTAAAACTAAATTTGTTAAGGGAAAGCACTTGCATAGTTAAGAACCATTGTCTAAGTTAAAAAATGAGCATAGAGCATCCACATCTAACCATTCATATAAATTATATGCACATGTTTCATCCACTAGGGCTTAATATAAAAGCAAACCTCATGCTTCATGTATGGCTCTTAATCTAGGCCTAAAATTCAATCTTAAGGAAAGAATAGGCACAATTTCTATACAAAGACACATAATAACATTCAATTTCTCTCACACTCTTTTAGGCCTCAACATTAATTTGGAAGTAAGAATCTTAATTGGCCTTGTAGTAATCATAATATCATAATATAGAGTCACGCTCTTTATAAGCATCAATACAATCAAGAAAACATTCTTCATGTATACAATTGTACTAAATCTATTCATAACAAAAAGAGATCTCAACTCCTTAAATATTTAAAGGAGGGATCCCCATCATTCATATACACATAAAAGAGAAAATAACGAATTTATGAACTAAAATCATAAGGTTCATTGTGGTAAATACAAGCACATCAACAAATTTTGTTTTAAAAATAAAGTTTAAGGTGTAATCCCTTATAGAAGTAGGTTGAAAAGAAGAAGGTATAAAGCCCCAACATATACCCTAGAAGTATTATAGCATGTCTAAGGTGTATTAAGAAGTGAAAATAACAATTAAGTGCATCTAAGCATAGTAAGAAATGTAATGATACTTAAGGTGAAAGATATGGGTAAATGGATAATTTGTTCGTTTGGGCATGGACATAAATACTTAGACATGAAATATGTATGGGAATTTTGATATGTTTGCTTGTATTATGAACGAGATATGAGGGGAATTGATAAATGAAGTATCCCATTTGCTTATGGAATGTTTTTGGTTAAATTGGATGTGTTTTTTCTTTGCTCTTGCATGATAAGATCGAAGTTAGTTGATTTGGGATGTGTACCTCACCGGATGGATAGGTTCCACTAAATAAACTTCTGTAATTTGGCCATATCTTGGCCTTTAGACCTCAAAATTGGATACTTCAAATTTGAGATTAAACTAGAGACATAGATCTAAAACTTTGGTGAAGGAACCAAAATTTGATTATGCTTCTAAGATTTTTGAATTCTTGTTTAATGTTGAGTTATGACTGTTGTCTTTGTCTTTGAATAGTCTATAGTTTTTTGGGTATAATTCCTGATATAATTATCTAAATTCCATGTAATTTATTACATTAGAAAATTAATAAATAAGGGAATGAAATTAATTGATAAAAGCATAGGAAAATGTGAGAATTAAAGGAAGAAGAAGGACCAATATTTAATTTTTCTAAAGTTAACACATGAACCAATTAGATTAAAGAATGTGTGACCCGTAAGATTAAAGCGTGTGTATGTCCAATAAAATTCTAACACATGGTCCAATAGAATTATAACACTTGGTCCAATAGAATTGTAACATACAGTTCAATATAATTGTAACATGTGGTTCAATAAGATTGTAACACATGGTCCAATAGGATTGTAACATATGGTCCAATTAGATTGAAACATATGTCTAAGACTAGAAAATTCATGAAAAGGCATATGGAGAGGGGAAATGGATGAAACTTTGATGGCTTAAATTTATATTTTCTCCTCTCTATTTCACCTTCTTCATCCCATCATTTTTCATTTGATGATTCAAGCAAAACCAAAGAGGAGGGAAGGAAAAGCATTAGAAGAACTACTTTGCCAATTTTAAGGTTTGGAACTACACTTAATCAAATTTCTCTTTGTGCATATGTTTGAAAGGATACAAAGATTCATTTGGATTTGGAATGGTTACTGGGATGATGCTTTGGTGTTACCTTACATAAAATAGGTTGAATATGACAAGAGAGTATTGTGTAGTGGAATTCTGTCTAGGTTTTGTTGAACCAGTCACATTATTTGCATCATAACTCAGCCTAAAGACCTAAAAATTGGGTGATTTTAGTTACATATGAAAATTAAGACATAGAAAGAGAAATATTTAGAAGAGACTCTGACTTAATTCTGGCTTTATGACATTTGAAATTGAGATCGAAAATGTTAACCTGATGCTGCCCCTATTTTAGAGCAGCTTGTGATTTTTGCTTTATATGTCATGTTTTAGAAGTTATTGTGGCTTAATTTTTCATTCTTTACAAAGATGAATAGATTTCTAGAAGACCTCAAAACCAAATTCGAACTTTCTCCATATGAAAATTACATAACAAGTGTAGGTATGAATTTTTAATAGGGGACACAGTGGGAAGGAAATTACACTATTTTGAGTTTGTTTTTATTTCCTATTTTTACCAAATCTTATTCGAACCTTTTGAGCGTGTATGAAACTTTTCAAACACCTAGAAATAAATGAAATACAACTTACCATATGTAAATCGGGTGATTGAACATTGGAATTTAAGATTGAGCATAATGCATTCCAAGAAAACTTACAAGTATATAAATGATTTGTATGCATATTTATCGCTCATATGTGTATAATATGATTATACAAATGTGATTTTGACACCTTTGTAATGGTGATAAGTTATGAACTTCATGTATAAACACAAATACAAACTTTATGACTTGAATTGTATATCATATGACTTGTTAATATATGAATTATGAAATTGGAAAATGGTTAAAGAAAATATTACAATGCTTGCTCTATAGTCTTAGTGATGGATAGATGGGCATGCCTATAGGGATACAACACAACTTCTACAGTTTGACACCAATGTTGTTTTCAATTGAGAATATAATATATCCACAGTTTGATGCCTTTACGTATCCACAATTTGATACTTTCGGGTATCCACATATTGATATCTTCGAATATCCGTAGCAACTGTTATCCACACCCATATAAATGTGTAAGCTTAACATAGAAAGGAAACTTAACAGTCATAAATAAGAAATACAACATGAAAATATGAATAATTAGTATTGATGAGCATTTGTATAGATTGTAATGATGAATTGTAATGATGTGCAATTATATTGATAATTTGTATCAATGAGGGTTGAATATCAATATTTGGCTTATAAATTTGCATTTTCGGCATAGGGATAATATGTTGAAGTTTATTTGCATTATGTACTCTACTTAAGGCCATCATTGTTTACATGAGCATTGAATATCAATGTTTGGTTCATTAATGTAAATTTATGGTATGTGAGTTATGATACTTCTGAATGTGTGTGCTTGGCGGATGACTGCTGTGAGTAGTCATCTAAACTAAGTACTTTCCCCACTAAGCTTTCAAGCTTAGTATGAGTGTTAATCCGTGTAGATCCAAGTCATAGGAGTGAGGAACAAGGAACATCTGCAGGGATCAAGGCCAATAGATAAGAGAAAAAGTACTTTTGGAATGTATACTAGTTGTCCAGTGTGATGAATATAGTCATTATAATGACTAGTTCTTGACTCTAACGACTATTTTAGATCCCAAAACATTATAAATAGGAGTTTATTATTAGTTTTAGCATTAAGAAGGTTTTGGTATTGTATACACATATTTTAAAGATTTTTCAATTATTTAAGCATCATTGTGTCATATTTATGTGAGTGAGTCATTTTGTAGTTATTAAGTGAATAAGTAAGAAATTTTTTAGTTATAATACTTTGTTAGGTGTTGAATATTGTACTTAGAGTGATCTAAATGGTATTGAGGTTCTTCTTCACCTTAGAAGTAGAATGTAAGAATCTTTACTGAGAAAGATTGTACACAAGTTATTCTTCATCTTGAAAGAAGAATTATTGGGGAATTCAACGAAGAATCTTAATAGTGGTTATAGGTAAGGGTTGTTTGGCGAATTACTTTAAATCGATTCGTATTCTCTCCTCCCTATCCTCTTTAAATTATTGTTCAATTGTTTGATTAATTTATACTAAGCAATTTTCATATACTCATTTATATTACAACAACAACAACAACAACAACATCAACAATAACAAGATCCCAGTAGAAGTCTTGCTAAGATGTGGGATCTAGGGAGATCCAGAAACACGAAGACTTGGGGAGATCCAAAAACACGAAGACTTACCCCTAACTCATTTATATTGATTGGTATTAATTAAGTATATTGGTTAGAAAAAATTGTTGAATTTTGTAAATACCTAATTCAAACCTTAGGTTCCATTATGGACTAACAAAATCGAAACTTTTTTATGTGATTTTTTTACATTTAAAATCACTTTAAATACTACAACATTATTAATGCATAAAACAAAATAATGAATGAATTAGAAATTTATTCCTTTTTGTGAAACTTGATCCTTTTCTTGTAGCTTCCCTGAACTGATTAATTGTAACCATTGTAATCACATGCTTGTTCAACCCCTAATGATATCCATATAAACTAGTTGAGAGAACTCTATAAGTGGTGTAAAGAGGGATAGGCAAGACGTGCTAGCTTCTTTAAAGTTTAAGCTTATTTGTAATAGGATTTAGGTCTTTTCGTAATTTAATTAAGATATATATGATTTCAATTAAACTTTAATTAGAATTATAATTAATTTTAGTTAAATACTGATTGGGTCCAAGTAAGATCTAATATCTTATATCGATCCTTATTTATTAAATATATTATATTTAATCTTGAAGTTTCTCAAACTTTATAATTAAGTCTAATTTGATTAAAATTGCCTTTATCCTTATCAATCGTTCTTTATATATGACTCATTAAGTTTTTAAATACGTTAAGTAATAGATATAAATATAACCTCAAATCATATTTAAGATTATATAAAATTAAAACATTTTAATTTATTTTTAATTTTATAATTAAATAATTTATATCCATATATCAAAATTGGTATCTAACAACACGTTATAACTACCTAAATATAAAGAATACCAAAACAATTTTGACTAACTCTTTCATGCATGATTTTTTTATGATTATATCTTTTATCAATATTTTATTTGATTCCAATTATATTAATTTTCCATCATTAATAATTGATTTTATGAATAATATTTAAGATTTATTTTATAAAGAGTTATTTCACCTTAGACAAGGATTTCTCAAATCAATATTGATTTATTCCTAATCACTTTAGGGTGAGAAATTTCATATTGCTCACACAACTACCTTTATATTATTCATAATAAATCTAATAACTACCAATTGTGCTATCTCTGATAAAGATGGGCCATTAGTAGTATTAAAATATAGCAATCCATAGTTAGTATCAAAATGAGAATTTTCAAAGACATACAAGTAATATTCCAGATGGAATTCTCATACTGGGTCAGTACATGCTTTCTAACAATTACCTACATATTTATTTAAGTATCTCCATACTTTAGTATATGAGATTGATTACTTACATTATGAGAAAGAAACATAATTGGTGCTAGGCTTTTTGTGATCTATCAATGTTTAATCTCAATAGGACAATAATTAGGAATAATTCAAGGATACTACATAAATGTAATATAAATCTCATAATTATGACCTCATCATAATTTCATTTGCAATGTACATTTATTCATAGACTTTATCTTATATATCATTTAATTAAACAAACAAGCATAAGATAAAGAATTTCTTTAAATAATTATGTCATCAAAATTGTAACCAACTAATGGGTTGTAGGGTATAAACCAACAAGTGCTTCCATTAATAAACTCTTTTTGTTTATTCATTTAGCCAATGTATGAAGGTATAAAAGACACCCAAAATTGACTTCCCACTTTCCTTAGTCTTAAACTAGATCCAACAAAAAATGCCTATATCTACCTGAAGAATAGAAAGCAAGTCCCTAACTAAATCTCCAATGTAAACAATCAAATTCTTTCTGTCTTTGCCATAGTTGTTCAAGATACTGAAAGATTGAACTTTTCCTATTAGACATTCTACATTCTTAATAATCTTACCTATTAATATTGGTTCTTAAAAAATGAACTCATTTATATGTACATTTAGTGCATCCATAACTCTTACTAAAAGATAATAGCACATAAATATCTGAATATAGAAGATAAATCTATTATTCATTTTGTTAGTTTATAGTAAACAATAAGATGGTTTTTTTTCTCTGCCCCCTATTGAGTAAGTTTTAGATATAATAAAATTCTCAATATCACAAATATAAGGATCGTATCTTGTAGTATTAAGGGTGTCATTCCCACGAGGACTAATAGACACCTAAACAACTTGAAACGAACTTTTTATAAGGTACTAAGAATTGATTTGAATGAAAATAAATAACTGAAAGTAAATCAAATAATAAAACAAAACAAATAAATAATAAAATAATTGAGCTGCCAGTGAAATTGAGGTTAATCAACGTTGAAGATTTAGGAACTATTTTATCCTTATTTTGTTTCCATTAATCTTGATGACTCTATTATGTATGATCTTAGATTTCCTAACGTTTTGATTACTCTCTCTCAAGATCTAATCAATTAACCCTAATTGAATTTGATATTTATAGCTTTGTAATCTCTTGATTCACTAACTACTCCTAACTTATTTAATTAGATATGAAGCAAGCAATCTATTATATAATTAATTTCATAACCAAGATATCTCCTCTATTGATCATTAATTTGACAATTATGGGTCTATTAAATTGCTAAGTCTCGTTGTACACCTTAACACTAATTACTTTGACTCACTATCTCAATTTGTTATCAATTATATGTATGAAAATTATCACAAAATCTAAAGATATATTGAAATTAACAATAATTAAAGTTCACAAAATAATTCCTAATATGGATTTAGAAATCCATAGATATGTTATACATCATAGAAATCTAATTACATATCAAGGACTATAAAGAAAGTAAAAGGAAAAGAATATAAAAAATTTGAATCCTTGATCTGGAATGCTGGAATTTACTAAAACTCTTCTTTGATCTCTCCACTTTGATGTATAGATACTACCTCTTTTGGTGTTTTTATAGTGTAATAGGGTTTTAGGGTTGTGTCTATGTTTTTCCCACTTCTTTATGTTTCAAAAATAACTATGAACCTTAAAAAAACACGAAAAAGTTACCTCTAGAAAGCCAAGTCACCATCGTGCTCAACGTGATTCAACCCTCTCTAAAATGATCGTGCCTTCCTTCCTACATCCAACATCTTTTTCATTCGTCAATTTCCTATTTTCCAATACTCCCAAATCACATCAAACACCTCTTGAAACATAAAATTAAGATCCAATTCTTACTCTAAACCATACAATCTTATTAAATTAAGTTAACCTTAAACATCAATCACTTAAAAAGTGACAACATACTAACTTATTCCTTTCATTTTTAAGCTCTTTGACTTGAATATACTATCAATCAAAATATTAAAACCTTATTTATACACCTATGACACTTGTAATCATGCATTTATTATTTTAATCAATCAAAAAGGAAAACTATAACTACATAATCTTTAATGAAAATCCTGCTATTTGTAGAAGATTAGTAGGTTTTATTTATTGTAATACCTTTTTTATTTTCTTTAATGATAACCTAGTCTTTTGACACGAAGGCAAACGCCTTGTCATGAATGACCCTCGATTACTCAACTAGGTCACGTTGTTTATTTAGCTTGTTGAAGTACTATTATAGTCTTTTGGCACAAAAACAAACATTTTATTGTGAATGCCTGTAGTTACTCAACTATATCACAACTCTTAACTGGCTACCAGCTCAATTCTTAATCTAGTTTTTTTAGAAAGAGAAAAAGATATTTGTATTAACACAAGCTAAGCTTGACAAAATATACATCTCAGTGGAAAGAAATCTTTGATTACAACTTAACAGAAGAGAAAACTTAAAGTAAGGACTAAGAACTTGCACTTCCTAGCATCTTAGGAAATCACTAATTACAATGAAACAATAGAGAAAACATAAAAAAGAACTAGATATCTGCATTTTCTAGTATCTTAGGACATCATAAATTCCAATGTCTCCTCATGCTTTCACTGAGTTTATTATACTTTTCTTTGGCTAAAAGGAGTTCACTTATCTAGTGGATAGTTGCATCAGCTAGCTTTTAAGTCTTCATTTTCTTAACTCAATTTTCTTAAAAAGGGCCAACGAAATAGTTTTTCCATTTAATTTTTTATCCTACCTCATTTCTTCTTCTTTTTCCATTTAATTTTTTATCCTATCTCATTTCATTTTTTTCCATTTAATTTTTTAATCTACCTCATTTCTTCTTAGTCAATCAACCTTATAAAAGGGTACTAATAATTCTAACTGATTTAATTGACTATAATTACAAATATATACGAACAAATTTCCTAAAGTGAAAGAATAGGTCTCATATCCTAATTAACATACATATTCATCCCAAAGACACTTAAAACACAAAATTCATAAGTTACTATGACTTTACAATTTAAATGAATATGTTCAGAGATAAACTAATTCCGTTCAATTCTTGCCATTGACACATTCATATAATGCACATATCACAATGTCAAACTAATCAAAACTAACAAAATACAAATGCAAAATTCACATATAATTGATATGCAATTACATATACATCCCTACACTTGAACAACATATTGTCCTTAATGTGGAAAACAAAAAATACAAATAAAGATAAATAAAAAACAATAAATATAAAGTTAGAGCAAGAATACTTATGGTGTTCCAGCTGTGATGGTGTAAGTGATGGAATTTGGAGACACTTTATGCCATAAAATTCTAGAAATTCACTCCCTATAAAATAAACATGAAAAATAAAAATAACAAAGTACTAATAAAATAAAATGAAATTAAAAATTAAAAATTAAAATAAAAGAGAATAAAATAAAAAATCATAATTCTTCAGTTTCCTCCCAAGTAATGCTTCTTTAATGTTATTAGCTTAACGTACTCTACCTTCTATCCTCAACCTGGGTATATAATAAATGATTTTGCTGCCATCATTTTCTCCACATGGCAGTTTAGTAGCCTGTAAATAAGTTACATGTTGCACGATAATAATAAAGACATAATTAATCAAATTAAGAAAACTAAGTAAGTTCAGTAATGCCCTTTTCAATAACAAACTGTCAATAAAATAGGGAATGATGAAACTCCTTAAATTGTCTATCGAATCCAACAGTTTGTCCTGTGAGTAGGTGAATGGCTCTTCTTCTTCTGAAATCACCTTCGTTCCCTCTTCTCTGTCTACTTCTTGAACAAAGACTTCCTTATATTTTTTAAGCTTTATATCCTATGTCATCTATTCCTCTTCCATTTCTTGAATTGCATCTTCCTTCATGTCATTGATCTTTTCCTCCTCGTTAAGTTGAGACATTAATGGTATCTAATAACATTTTGTATTTGGATTAGTGTCTTAAGCTGGATAAAAACCATCTTGGAATACTTAGTAGTTAGCTTCACCGTTGGCAAGAAAGATGTAAGAGTTACTCCATTATGAATTATTAGTATGCTCATAGAGTGTATTCTGAGACTTGTTTCACAAGCAATATGGATTCTCCTATATATAATTAGGTGCCCGATAGTGAACATTATGGTAATTACCCCCATAAATGTCACAACACAACATGGATGTCGGTTATTGATCGTTCTTGGGCAAAACATCAAAACTAAAGTTGCAAAAAACACTTACTCGTTTTTCATATTTCCCAATAATAGATAGCCACAAGTAAAGAGAAATAACTTATAAAACCATAGCAAGATCTTAACATTCAACGCTTCTACTCATGATCAATCAATAATCATTATCTTTAGAAACTGAGAAATTTAGAGGTAAACTTAGACAAAATGTGTTTAAATAAGTAGATTCATGGGTACACTCAAAAACTATTCATGATCATAACATTTCACAACTTTGTAAATCATTTCATTTATCGACCATTAGGATTCGCATCCATCATTATGAATCAAAGGACTTTTTAAGGTTGTAATGTGGGTAAAGGTTAAGGTGAGATGTATTTGGATAGTGTAGTACAAAAGTCATCAAAGCTAGTGAAGCAAAAGTAACACTCAATGCATTATCAAGCGCAAAAACTAACATTCATTCAACACTAGGTACCATCAATTATGATGAATGAAACAATTATGTTTCACAGCTCAAATTCAAGCTCCCATACCATAAACCACATGAAGCATAACTAATTGGAAGGGTTCACTCATAAAAATCGATGATATCAATACATCGAACTATAAGGAGAGATCCTTCAAAGCCACATCTACCTCATATACATTATAAACAAATCACCCATTCAATACAATTTTAGGAAGAGAAATAATCATGAATAGCTTTTCAAAACAAATGTATTTCCTCCTTGATATTTTTATTCAAACATTTTTCTCTTTTCTCTTTTCTTTTTCCTTTTCTCTTTTTCTTTCTTTCTTTTTCTTTTTTCTGTTCATTTAAAAACTACATCAACCTTAGAATTCGTTGATAGGACATAAAATAACATTTCAACGATTATAATCTGTTAGGTTAGCCATGGTTGCATGCATCACATGCATACGTATACAGCGGAAGTGTTGGAATCAAAATTCCAACACTATGACAACTCAAAAAACCACAAGTCATATATGCATGCAAAGATATTTAAAGAACATGAAATATAAAAACATATTTACTTTTGTTTCTCCTCCTTTCTTGTTTCTTCTCCTTGTTAAGGTTGTTGCAAACACCAAACCCTTCCTTGATCACCCAAGAACATGCAAAGATGGAAGATGAAATATTGTGTCAGGGTGTTAGAACAATAAACTTGATGAATTTAATAGATCAAGGTTATCTTGCATACACGTTGATTTATACAACAATTGCATAAATTGTATGAAGATAACTCAAGAACTCTTCTCACTCTCTCTACAACTCTTCTAAAGCCCTTTCTATCTTACTTGAGTGTGTAAGAAGTGGAAGAAAATCATGTATATAAGTGAAGAACTCACTTATATATCATTTAGTTACCTCTGTCACGATTGTGACCTTGTTGGCTATGATCATGGCTTGGCTCACCTTCGGTCACGATTGTGGCCCTATGAGTCATGATCGTGGCCTGCTTAAAATGGCCATACACATTATGTTTTTCATTCAATCTTTTATGCATGTGACCCTTAGTTTTCTGGTTATTTTAGGCACTTGAATTAACTCTTAATTCAATCAAATCATGAAGGATTTTCATGATGCTAATTTGTCAGAATATAAGTAGATTAATACAAGAACTCTTCGATAGTTAATTATCCAACTTATGAAGCTTTTCCATAGGCAATTGCCATGCAATTCGTCCTTTCACCATACGATACCCCACTTGGTTCGAAGTATGGGCTATGTGTCAACTCCCACTAAACTAACTACATCACATCTAGTCCAAGTGATGTTAGTTCTTGTCTTAAGATCTCATTACTCTTATGTGTCATTGACGACTCTCTTTATAACACATAACTGCTCTGGCCAGAGACTCCTGAGTAATGACCCCGACAAGAGGCCATGGGTATCATCTCCTTTTATCAGGAGTGGTGAATCCTTTATTGGTTACCCAATTACCTTCGAATACAAATAGCTCTACCCAATCACCACTCTAAGAGCGACCTTGTCTTAAGGTAATAAGGAATGATGTCAAAGTACAAGATTCGTATCCAAGATATCCTTGAGTACTTCAAGTCTAAGAATATTTGCACCATTGTTAAGATAAGAACAATCATTGACATTCTATAGATCATCTATATGATAATCTCATAGCGGGTCTTCTGATGAACTTACTACTCTTAGTAAGCATCTACATGTTAACTCTAAACAACTCATGCTTACAGTTTGTGAGATCCACTAATTGATCAAATCAAGGAGTAAAATATGTGCTAGTTTGTTTAGATTAATAATGTCCTATCTTATTAATCCTATGACTAGGGATTATTTAGATATTAATATAATTACACATTTTAGGAATCTCATTATTATGATCTCATCATGATTTCCTTCATGCTATGTTTTGTATCATGGACTTCATTAATTCAATGTAAGATCAATATCAATATATATATAAATGAA
Organism: Erythroxylum alaternifolium; assembly: GCA_027478495.1. Taxonomy (NCBI): domain Eukaryota; kingdom Viridiplantae; phylum Streptophyta; class Magnoliopsida; order Malpighiales; family Erythroxylaceae; genus Erythroxylum; species Erythroxylum alaternifolium. The sequence continues at coordinate 1,703 of JANIIA010326722.1, read as the reverse complement.
TATCAAACTAATGAAAAAATGTCTTTCACTTTATTAATCAAAATAAAGATTATATAAAAGTGCTAAAGGTGATTACCTTTAGAGAACTACTCTAACAATCTCCCATTTGCACTAAAGCCAATCGCCTTTGTATCTAATACTATAGGCGTGTACACGAGAATCAAATTTTGCTTGAGGAAGTGGCTTAGTCAAAGGATCAACGATGTTCTGATATGTGGGCACTCTCTCTATCTTCACATCACCTCTATCAATTATCTCCCTGATAAGGTGACATCTCTTGAGTACGTGTTTAGACCTCTAATGAGACCTCGATTCCTTGACTTGAGCAATAACCCCATTATCACAGTATAACAATATTAGGTCTACTATGCTAGAAACCACTCCAAGTTCCATAATGAACTTCTTGATCCAAACAACTTCTTTTGCCATTTCCACAGCTGCAATGTACTCTGACTCGATCATCGAATCTGAAATCGTCTCTTATTTGGAACTCTTCTAACTGACTGCTCCACCATTCAGTATGAAAACATAACCTAATTGGGATTTGGAGTCATGTTGGTCAGATTGAAAACTGGCATCTGTATGCCTGGTCACTACGAGATCTCCATTTTCATAAATCAATAATACATCCTTATTCCTTCTAAAGTACTTTAGGATATTCTTGACAACTACCTAGTCACTAGGATCCGGTTGATATCTGCTCATAACACTTAGAGTAAATGATATATCGAGTCTTGTACACAACATAACATACATGATTGATCCTACCGCAGAAACATACGAAATCATACTCATGTGAGTCCTCTGATCTTAGGTCTTGGGACACATAGATTCCGAGAGTTTTATCCCATAAGTCATGGGAAGAAACCCTCTCTTGGACTGCTCCATGCTAAACCTATTTAGCACTTTCTCTATGTATGTTGACTGTGAAAGACCTAGCAACTTTCTTGATCTATCTTTATAGAACTTTATTCCCAATATATAAGTTGCTTCTCCAAGGTCTTTCACAGAAAAATTCTGGGATAATCAAACTTTGACTGATTGCAAACTTGAGACATTTTTTCCTATTAGTAATATGTCATCCATATATAACACAAGAAATATGATAGTACTCCCACTGACCTTCTTGTACACATAAGGTTCATCAGGATTTTGAGAGAAACCAAACTTTTTTATTGTCTCATCAAATCAGATGTTCCAACTCCTAGATGCTAGCTTCAATCCATAAATGAATTTTTGAAGCTTGCATGCCTTTTTGCCATCTTTGGATATGAAACCCTCAAGTTGTATCATATATACATCCTCAACTAAGTTTCCATTTAGGAAAGCCATCTTCACATCCATCTGCCATATTTCATAATCATAATGAGCAACAATGGCTAGGAGTATTCTAATGGATTTAAGCATAGCTACGGGGCTAAATGTCTTGCCATAGTCAATTCCTTGTCTTTGACGATAACCTTTAGCAACTAGCCTCGCTTTATAGGTAATCATATTACCTTCCATGTCGATTTTCTTTTAAAAATCCACTTGCACCCTGTGGATTTTAACACTTCAGGTGGCTCAACCAAAGTCTATACTTGGTTTTCATACGGATTCCATAGCTTGAAGCCATTTTTCAAATTCTGAACTCTTCAGAGCCTCTTCATAGGTTGTAGGCTCATCATCCTCTATGAGTAATACGTCATTTTGTTCACTTATAA
>JANIIA010326509.1:0-21279 GCA_027478495.1 Erythroxylum alaternifolium | reverse complement strand
CGTACTATCGGACCTCCCCAGACCCCGCTTCAATGCGGGATTTCAGACTGGGTGATGATGATGATGATGATGATGATGAATAGGATGTAATATTATTTCATCGTTTGAGACAACGGTTTATAATGAAATGGAATGGAATGAGATGGAAGAGGAGAGTTTCATATTATATCTCATTTCATCCTAAACAGTAAAAATGAAAAACTTCCGATTGGGAAGTTTGAGATGGATTGTAAAATGATAAATATATACTACCTAATATACCCTCAATATTTTTTCAAAATCCCAATTATACCCTACTAAAAAAGAAAATAAACAAATTGTGTTGGGCGTCAACAGTCATTGTAGTGGGGGAAGAGCACCAATGTCGGCCAGTAGTGAAGGAGCACCATCGCTGGTCAGGTAATAGGCACTTCAACCATCGAATTTTACATGCTTTGTTATTAGTAGTCTTTAATAAAGTTAGGAACTTTGGTCAGAGCAAAACAGCAACAACTTCTTCGATTCTTTGATCCCTTCATTCCTATAAACTGTGTGATGCTTTTAGCTATATATATAATAACTATATTCTATGAAGTTTGGTGAAGTTTACTGCTCTACATTTTATGTTTATGGTGTTCTATTCATATGATTCTTTCTGTTTTATTCATATTTTTATGTCTGCTCTACATTTTCAACATCTCATTTGAAAGTTCGCAATTTCCTCATTATTTAACAATCTTATTCTTGGTGTAGTAGGTGTTGCTCATGATAAGGTAAAACTTAATACCTGTTAAATAAAATATGGTGACACTCATTACCAATAAATGAAAAAGTTGCACTCTGTTGATATTAAAATGTTTCTTCTTTTTCTTTGTTCCCTTTAACCGTAATCCATCTTTGAGTTGTTTCCTATACAACACATGCTAATTGTCTCTTCAAGTAGGAGAAACAATGATCTATTCCCCTAGCTTCTAGGTGGAGCAATCTGTCAACATACAATAGGCAACCATAACAGTTCTTCTAAAATAAAATAAGCTAAATGATACCTTAATGGTATATACAATTAGTAATTAGTACATTATATAAAAATTGATAAATTTGAGATTTCTCTAATCAATTTTCAATGAACATGATTCAATCAAACGTTGGGTATAAAACATAGGAAATTTATGTTGATTATACTTTTCTTGGTTTTACTTGTGATTAGATTGGAATAACGAGGGCATAATATACTTTAAAGATCTTAACAACAACCCTTTTCTTTTTCATGGTTCATTTTTAGCATCATAATTTATAGTTTTAATACTGGGGATTAAAATAACTACATTGGATTAACGAGGAACTGATATACTATACTGATCTTAACAGCAACCCTTTCTTTTTTATGGTTCATTTTTACCATCGTAATTTACAGTTTTAATACAGGGTTAAAAAACTGTAGAGGAATGAGGGTTGACTTTGTCAACTTGGAATCAATAGTGAAGAAAAGATTAGAAAAATAAAGAAGCTAAAGGGGTATTTTAACTTCTTTATGCTAACATGGTAAGGATCAACATTTCATTCACTCTGTTGTCTGTGCTTACCATATCTCCCTATCCATTATCCGTATCTCACTCATTTTATATATTGTGTGTTGTTTATATTTGAGGTGTTTTTCAATCCATCTCGTTGTCTTCTTTGTTTTTGCTTTGCTATAACTTTCCTTGAAATTTTAGTGTGGAAATGATTTAGATTTCCCTCAATTTGAAGCTTCCTTTTAACGTTGCTTCTTATTATTTTTATAACATCATATATAAATGGACATATCTATGTAACATTTTTTTTATTTTGATTTTCACAATCTAAAAACTACTCATAATTTTGTTTTTTAGACATGAGTGATGAAGGTAATCAAGTGAATAATCAAATTAGCAAATTGATTCATATACATTAATTAATGCTTATTTATGTTACTTGCCTTATGTTCTATTGGTGTGTGTTACGAAAGAGACATGCAAAAGACAAACGCCAAATGCTTACACCATCGGAGAGATTGCAATCAAGGGAGAATATCATGCAAAGAATTTTATTTCATTCTAATCGGAGAAATGTAATTAGAATGTAGCCTAACCATTTGTTGAATTATGTGATTTATTAGTTGGAAAAGGTGTGCTTTGACCCACTGTGAACACAACAGTTGAAGAATAAGTAGCAAAGTTTCTATACATATTAGGGCATAATGTTAACAACTGGGTGATTACATTCTTTTGGAGTCAACCTGGGAAACTGTAATTTGTCATTTCTGAAAGCAGTTATAGATCTAGAAGATATCTTTCTAAGACAACCTGACGGATTAGAAACCCCATCAGAAACATTGAACGGTAGTAAATTCTACCCATTTTTTAAGGTGATTTTCTTTTCTTAACTTAGTATAATTATATTAAATACATATAATGTTTTGTAATAAATTAACTTAGTATAATTATATTAAATACATATAATGTTTTGTAATAAATTAACTTAGTATAATTATATTAAACACACATAATGTTAGGATTATGTTGGTGTAATTGATGGTACATATATGATTTCTCTCTTTTTTTCAATTTCCCACCCTTATTGAAATACCCTCCATGCCCTTCCCTTTTCTTTCATTTCTTCCAAACGGTTAGCTTCTGTCTAAAGGTTTTTCTGGTCTTTTAGGGTAGACTTGCGAGTGGAGGAGATCTCCTCCTCTTCGGAGGATCTCTAGGTGATGGGAAAGCCATCAACGTCGAAGGAGATTTTTTCGCCTCTTTCCCATGAGAAGAATACGGGACAAGTGACGGAGGACCTTACTCATTCAAAGGGAAGGGGGTGAATAGTGTCAATGTCAACTGTAGAATGGAGGAGCTTGGAAGAACAAAGTCAGTATTTAGATAAATAAAGGTAAGTTGAAGTATTACCCGAATGTGCTTTAAGATGGGATTTTTTCTCCTCCTTTGGAGTTACTTCAAGTTGGAGCTAGAGGATGGTCGAATGCACTAGTTAGATTCTTTTGGTCAAAAAGATTGGCTTTTCCTACGGTGAATGCATGGGCTAAGGCTAGATGGGGTAAGAAGTGTCTTGAGAAAGTGATGCTTAAGGAGGATGAGTCAATGTCGTTTAAGTTTTCAGAGAACTCGAATTTGTCTGAAATCATTGAGCAAGGTCCTTGACATATTAGGGACCAGCCTCTATTTCTTCAACAATGGAAATCAAGTATGGGTGTTGACAGAGGATCAATTGATATTATCCCTCTTTGGGTACAGTTCCATAGGCTTCCGATGGAGTATTGGATGGTGGAGGGGTTGAGTCACCTGGCTAGTGCATTGGGCAAACCTATCTGCATAGACTCTCAAACTGCAGCAATAGATAGAATTAGGTATACAAAGATCTGCATAGAGTTTTCGAAGAATGCCTCTCTCCCTGAAAAGTTGCCAATCCTTCGTCTAAATGAAATAAGCAAGATAGTCAAAGATGAAATTACCATTTCTTATCCTTGGAAACTAGTATCCTCGCGATAGAAATGGGTTGCTACAGGTAGAATATTTACATCTGGATAGAAAGAAGATTTGGAGAGTCACGAGCATATGGAAGAAGGGCAAGCTAAAAATATAGAGCTTGATAATTTTCAGGGAGGGAAAAGTGATGGGTTAAAAGTGGTAGAGTCTCTAGCAAAGAATCAGGTTAAAATTATTCATGATGGGAGGTCTTTGGAAGGATGTCAAGACAAGTGTAGTGATAAGGTTACAGATGGCTTAGGAAAGCTGGAACAAGAAAAAGGTAAATATGGGGAGGCTGACAGTGATGGAGCTAGTTTGAGTAAAGAAGACCCAATGCACCTAACAGTTGTTACTAATTAGATTCCTAAGGGGGATGGGAACCAAAACTGTATGAAGACAGGAAATCTTAGTCCAAAGCTCAATATTCCAGAATTAGTTGAAATGGTTGAAACTGAACCAAAAATTTCTGTGGGAAAGGAAACATAATTAGATACTAAAGTTAGGGAGATTAGTCAAGTTCCGATAGAAGGTGAGAAAAGGTTTATGGGAAAGAAGAAAGGTAAGAATAAAAAATACAAAGGGCATATCCCCGGAGTGTCTTTTTTAAGAATTCCTTTATATGTTGATACTAGTATTCAACACAAGGGGATTTAATGATCCTCACAAAAAGCAAATGGTGCAAGAAGTAGTGAAAGGAAACAAACCGTTTTTGGTAGGACTTTTAGAAATGAAAATAAAGGATGGTGTTGTCCAAAAGGTGAAGATTTTTTTGGGCTCTAAGTGAAAATGTCTCTCTAGTCACAATCATCACTATAATGGTAGAATTATGTGCTAGTATGATACTGATAAGGTAGAGGCTGAAGTTGTGAAAATAGGAGATCAATTCATCCATTTACGTTGCTGGGTAATAAGGGGCAGGTTAAAATTGAAGTGACAATTATGTATGCTTCAAACTTTGTGTTCCAAAGGGCAGTGTTGTGGGAAGAGTTAATCGATTTATATAGGGGTATGTAAGCACCTTGGCTGCTCTTAGGGGACTTTAACTACTGTCTTAGTTTTGGTGAAGTGGAAGGAGGGACAGCATTTCATTCGAGTTCTAGAGCTAAACTCACTTAACTATTATATAATATCGAACTAATGGATCTTCGGAGGCTAGGAAGATTGTTTACTTGGGAGAATAAACAGAAGGGGCAGATGTTTATGAGGAAAAAACTAGATAGAGCGTTGGTGAATCAACTTTGGCTAAGATCACACCCCTTGGTTTCGACAATGTTTAGAGAGCTGGTTTTTTCTGACCATATGTCTATTTTAGTTCAACAAATTTATGGTGGATCCAAGATAGGGGGTCAGTTTAGATTATTCAATGGGCTAATATAGATGGAAGGGTTTATGTCCATAATTCAGCAAGTTTGGAATACAACTATTAATGGCCACAAAGTGTTTAAGCTCATGCAGAAATTAAGGCTTACAAAAAAAGTGATAAAAGAGTTTAACAAAGGCAGAAACAGAGATGTAGTAGAATTGGGTAAGTCACTAAAGGAAGTCCAAAAGCTATGTTATTTAGACCCGTCCAATGTTAACTTGTGAATAAAGGAAGAAAATTGTATAAAGCAATATCATGAGGCTCTTCAGCTACAAAACTCTATTATAAGGAAAAAAGCTAGACAAACATGAATCAAAGAAGGGGACCTTAATACCAATTCTTTTCATGCCTCAGTCCTAGATAGGAGAAGTAGAAACATATTTACAGAATTAAGGGATGAAGAGGCCAACAAGATTAACACTCAACTGGAGTTATCATCATATATTTGAGACTTCTTTATGACGTTAATGAGGGAACCTAAAAGTCATTGTTATGGTTTTGCGGATAAGAATGTGATGAGTTACTGAAATAGTCCAAAAATTTTGGAGATGCTCAATGCACTTTTCACAGCACAGCAAATGAAAGTAATAGTTTTTCAGTTAAACAACTCTAAAGTACCAGGACTTGATGGCTTTTCGGGTTGGTTTTGTCAATAGATTTGGGACATAACGGGAACTCTTATAACGGAAGTAGCACTGGAATTTTTTTCTTCTGGTTCAATGTTGAAGGAGAATAATCACTCATACATATGTCTTATACTAAAGACGAATAAACCAAAGAGGATCTTAGATTACTGACCTATTTTGTGTTGCTCAACTATATACAAGATAATAGAAAATTTATTGGCAGAAAGATTGAAAACAGTATTGGCAAAGGTGGTCTCAAAGACTCAAAGAGCTTTTCTTCCATCTAGAAGCATTGGGGATAATGTTCTATTATTTTAAGAACTAATGGGGGAGTACCACATTGGGAAAAAGATCAAGAGTTGTGCATTGAAGATAGATTTATTTAAAGCATATGACACAGTTAGATGGGGTTTTTTGAGAGAGTGTCTTGAAGCTATTGGGATACCTACGAGATTCAGGCAGTATATACAACAATGCATCCAGACGACTTTGATGAGCGTATTAATCAATGGTATTCCTACTCAACCTTTCTATAATACTGGAGGGATTAGGCAAGGGACCCTCTTTCTCCTTACCTATTCACTCTAACAATGGAGGGCTTATCTAGATTAATTACGAAGTGGGTGGATTGTAATGGCTTGTTCCAGTATCATTATAAATGTTAAGAACTGAAGTTGACACATTTACTATATGCGGATGATGTGGTTCTCTTGTGTAAGGTCGAGCCACAGGTTATTTCGACACTGATGAATTTGACGGGTACTTTTTTGAGGTGATCGAGGATGGAAATGAATATACAGAAGAGTGGAGTATATATGTCTTCAGATGTTAGGAATCTATAATGGATATTCGGGTTGGTGGTTTTTCTCCTCAGAATACTCCTTTTCGGTACTTAATGGTACCTATAACTTCGGGTAAGCCAAAATTTTCAGATTTTATACCTTTGTTGGAGAAATTGAAAGCTAGAATTTTTACTTGGCAAAATAGATTTTTATCACTTGCAGTGAGAGTCACTCTCATTATGCCGGTGTTGAATAACATGCATATACAATGGGCAGCTCATGTGGTAATTCTGAGGAAGGTGATAAAGGAAATGGATAGGATATTGAAATCCTTTTTATGGACCGGTAAACAAGATACAAGCAAAGGGCCAAGGTAAAATGGAGTGATATTATTGTGTCAAAAAAAACAAGGGGGACTTGGAATCATACCGATCACGCAAATGCAAAGAGTGTTGTTAATGAAGAGAAATTGGAGACTGTTTGTTGATAAAGAAGATTTGTGGGTGAAATGGTTGCAAAGCTACCGTATTTGTGGTCAAAGTTTCTGGCAAATTCATCCATAGAGTGACCATTCTTGGATCTTTAAGAGTATGTTGCTATTAAGGGAGAAGGTATATCCTCTTATTAAGGTCAGGGTCGGGAATGGTGAAGATGTCAGCTTTTGGTTTGAAAATTTGTCCACGTTCAGCCCACTATAGGATTGAAATAACTTGCTACCACTTCGTAATAGGATCCGGAAGGAGGCAATAGTGGGTTGGATTATTCGAGAAAGGGAAAGAATGGCAAATGTTAAATTTTGCCATATGCTTAACTGTTATATTGCTGGAACGCAGATTTATAATAGGGCTAATACGGTCATATGAACTGCATATTCCAGTGGTACTTTCACGAACAAATCAGCACACACTTTAGAGGGGGCTTCATTGGCAGTATTGCCGCAGGCTTATCTCATTTGGAAGCAGGTATTGAGTCTGAAATCTTCTATTTTTTGTGGTTAATGATCAAGAATAAGCTAAGAATGAAAGATAGATGGTTCGGTAGTTATGACCCCCTTTATGTGTTACGCAAACAAGCAGCTGAGAGTAGGGATCATTTATTTTTTGAATGCCAATTTCCTAAAGTGGTGTGGAACAGAATCTTGAATTTGCTAAGGATTTCAAGGCTCTCCTTCAAATGGAATGTGGTAATAATAGATATCATGCAGTTGTCCAAGATAGGTCAAAGAGATAGTCTTATTATTAAGATGTCGTTTCAGATGGTGATCTATTATATTTGGAGGGAGTGGGATCGGAGGATCTATAAAAATGAAGAGCAACAAAAGTACTAGCTTACGGAGTCAATACTTAATTTGATTGTAGAAAAAATGGTTGCTAAAGGGAAACTAGACAACATCAGTCAGGAACTCAGAACGATATGGTTGATTTAATAGATGTAGGCAAACTATAATGGTCGATTTTTAGAAGTGTAATAGTTGTTGTTGTTGTTAATTTATTTTTGATATCCTTGTAAAGGATTGTATATAAGTTGTTATAACTTTAGCAGTATTTAAATTTTCTATTAAAAAATTGATGCTACACATATCCGTGCCAAAGTACCTGCTTGAGATGCTCCTAGGTTATGTGGGAGAAAGGATTATCCAATACAAAATGTATTGTGTGCTTGTTCTTTTGACATGAAGTTCATATATGTATTGGTTGGGTGGGAAGGAACAGAATCTGATTCACAGATTATGAAAAGTGCATTAACCAGGCAGTACTTACTTAAAATTCTCCAAGGTAAAAATAAGGCTCAAATCTTATTAATTAATAAATGTCATAAATTACATTTTGACATAGTTTTATTTATCATAAGAAAATACTATCTTGTTGATATTGGATTCATGTTGAGAAGTGAACTTATTACACCGTATAGAGGGGAACGATATCACTTGAAAGAATATTTAAGGAATCCTCCACGAAATGCTCGTGAATTATTCAATCATCGACATTCATCGTTGCATAACATTATCGAAAGGGCATTTGGTGTGTTGAAGAAATGGTTCCCCTATTATAACATCCACCACATAACCAACATATAGCATTTAGACACAAAAAAATTATTATGCCTTGTATCATTTTGCACAATTTCTTAATTGATGCAGATCCAAATGATCCATTCCTTAATAAAGAATACAATGGAGAGGAGAATGATAACTAAGATGGCTATGAAAATGACGATGAAGATGATGCACATAGTGGGGAAATCGTAAGAGATAGCATCACTGCTCATATGTTGGCTGATTACACTTTAGGATAGATATTGTTGCATCATAATAAATTTATGTGTTCCATTATTTTTTATTATTTTAAAAACATTTAATGGCTACTTTATTTAAATATGACGTTGTTTATTAGTGTTAATGTTTTCACATATAATTGTCTCTTTGTAATACTTGTAATGCTTATTCATTATATTCACTAATTTTTTTACTATTCTTGCCTTTCATATTATTTGATAATATTTGAAGCTTCAATATTGTGTGCGCTTTAAATATAAATTTCAACCTTTGTAGTTAAATTTGTAACATACAGAATTCCACCTTGAAGAGAGTCGTGCATTTGGAATCGAGCTATGGATGATGCCTTAGTTGATGCATACTTGCACCAGCATCAACAAAGCACTTGAGTTGGTGGGACTTTTATAATGCATGCACTTACCACATTGAAGCTTAACTAAACAAAAATTTTCCTGATAAAGGAATCGATAACGAAAAAAAAATCACAACAAGATTATCAAGAGCAAGTGGAGTAAGTGTTTTGATTTATTCTCAAATGAAGGTAGTGGATTTGCTGGAGTCCTATAATAGACATACGGAGTGCTGAACAAGAAGTATGGGAGAGCTTGATTTAAGTGAATGTGTTTATTATTTTGTTGGAAGATAATATGATATATATTATGATTTGGTTAATTCAAGTACTTGTTTTTGTAACAGGCTAAACTAGAAGCTACTGAGTAGAGAGAAAAGCCTATTCATAACTATAAGAAGTTGGTGGAGATTTATGTTTGTGATAGAGCAACTGGGGAGCATGCTAAAATAGCAAGTTAGATAAGAAATAAGCGCGCCATTTTTGTCGAAAGTGGATTTTCAAACACCATGGATGACAATGATGAAATGTTGTTTCGCAATGAGTTAAGTTTCGAGACAATGTAATGATAAATGGTGATCGTATTGAATCTCCAATGGGAATTCCAGCTCAGTCGCAAAATGCAAACCTAGGTACATCAAGGAAAAGGAAAAATAAGGCATCCTCTAATGACGGTGAAGATGTCATCAAAGATGGACTTAACATAGTTGTTAAAGCCATTATAAAATCCACTTCACTATTGGTTAAACCACTTCTGATTCCAAAAGAAAAACTATATAATCATTTGGTGAAGTTGGGAGTGGAAGGTTTAAAATTGTATGAAAGTTATATTTTTCTTGTTCATAGGCCTGATGAGGTGAGGGCGTTACTTGGTGCACCAGTCAATATACGTAAGAATATGTTAGAGTTTATGATATCTTCTAAGGGATAGTAGATGATATTGTCATTGTTACTATATATTAGGAGTATGTTAATGAATTAGTGTGTTTTGGATACTAGAGTTTAGTATGTCTAATCCCTTGTGTTTTATATATGTATCTCAGTTGATGATTGACTAGCAACTAAATGAAGACTCAACTTTTCTTGATTCGTTGCTTTGATGTTGTTTATTCTGATCTTGATCATTTATAATATTTTCAATGAACATGATGAGTATTTTGATGTTGCCTTGCATGTTTTGGTTCACAAATGCATGTTAGATTTATTTGCAGCTAATGGTGATGGCATTGATTTTTCCATCTTTGGAAATACACAGCAACAGTTGGTAACAAAAGAGTTGGATTTGCATCTGATGCCTTTCCCTAGTCCTGAACAAAATCTGAAATTTTTATAACACTAAATCCATGGAAGATCCATGCGTAATTGTATTGGAGAAAAAATGGCTCAAAAGCCTTTAACTGTCATATAATTACAGAGCTTATTGCAAAACATAAGACTTTTGCTTCAATTTCAACTAATACATCTCAATGTGGGTAAGTTAACTTTGAAACAATTATTTAGACTAAGAATAAAGATCCAAACACAACATCCATTTATCTTCCAGGAAAGGAAATCATGGTGGAATTGTTACAAAGATATGTTTTGGTTCTTCACGTCCTTCAATTCTAATTAATGAGTAAAACAACACCATGGTGCATATTTTTCTAGGCAAAGCACAACATTGAGTCATTATTCTATTGGATCACTAGAAACATATGTAATGGGTTCACTAAGCTCTATCTCTTCATAAACGCAACCTACATAGAACAAAAGTAACGAGTATTAGAAAAAATAGAGTATGTGTTGATTGATTTTGTCGTATGTTATGAGGTATAATAGGCTTTCTTTATAAAACTATGAGCTGCAGCATATAGCAGGGACAAAGGCTTTATCTTTTGTCGCTTAGCCTTAACATATTACTTACCTATGAATGTGCTTCTGTTTAGGCCTGTATATAAATAAGAATCCTGGGTAAAGGACGGTACTAAATATATCCTTATTCCTACCTTGAAAGTTTTAATCCAATTGTGCATTATTGAAAATCATAGGAAAATGAGAGGCCAATTCATGAATTATGTCAAAAAGGAAAGAATCATAAGTTAATATATGTTTTCTTTCAAGTTTATGTAATGCACCACTCAAAGTTGCATTACCACAAACTACATCTACTCTAGTCTAGATCTTCTATAGTGATGAACATGTTCTGAAGGGTATTGGTCATTCATTATCACACCCAGTCTGAATCCTGCATCACTGCAAAATCTGGAGAAGTTTGATAGTGTGCAACCTTACCCCTATAAAGTAGAGAGGGTGTTTCCAGTAGACCTATATACAAATGTGCGATGACATAAAAAAACTACAAATAAGTGATGCAGATTAAAAAGAGTAAAGAAATAAAACTATAAATAAATAAATAAATAAAAGAAAATATCTGATATGGTGCTAAGATCTGCTAATACCTGATAAGCTGCAAAGTACAGCTCTTCATATCTCGAGTTATGTTAGGGATCCTTGATCAGTAGTCACGTGAGTATGAACAATCCAAAGGTATCGGATGGCCTCGAAGGATCTTTTCACATACACCAGAGCTAAAAAGCCAAGTTGTAGGATAGAAAGACTTGTCTATGACTTGCAACTAGAAAAGACAAATTGGACACTAGATTTAGACTTCCTAAACGTTAGATACATCGTAAGAGCTTTATAGTAAACGGCTCCCAATAATTACCACGACTGTTTTGGCGCACTTTAAAGGATATCCCTTACCCGTATCCTAGCATGCCAAACTTTTTTATTTCTAGCCAATACCTTAGTAAGGGCTAACTCTGCCATATCAAATTCTTGATCACTTCCCTCCAGTTCTTGTTTGGCCTTCCCTTTCTCCTCTTGCAGTCACGAAGGGTTATCTTCTCATAGCATCACATAGGAGCATCAGGTGCCTCCTACTCATATGTCGAAACCACCTAAGCCTAGTCTCCCTTTCCTCTTCCTCCACCTAATCCTCCCATCCATCCCACTCCTCAGCTCCTTCTTCTCAGCCAGCTGGTCCTACACATACTGCCTTAGCTAAGAAGATCGACGCTAGGCCGATCCTTAAGGAGCTTCCCTTTCCCTTGACCCCATATAATAATCTTTTCATCCGCCAAATCATTAATTCTCAACTCACAGGATTAGTTCGCCCCAGGGATCAGGGAAATGACAAACTTGTCCGTCATTTCTACACCTATGCCCGCCTTCATGAAACCCTAGAAATTAATTTTCGGGATGTCATTGTCCCTACTCCTTTCACCGTCGCCGCTATCTGTGAGCATTACAACCTACCACGCATCCTCAGCTATCACTACGAGTAGCTTATCCACCACTACCCCTGGGACGATGTCTTGGGTACCCTCTATCCTGAGGGTGCTGCTTGGCATCAACCTCGAATCTATCAATGCTATCTTAAGCGTTCTGACCTCTGCTCTGAGGCCCGTCCTTGGCTCCACCTCATTTGCAACAACATCCTCCCCACCTCCCACCTAGCATACATCACTAAACAACAAGCCCTTTATCTATATCTACTTATGACTGGTCGCCTGGTCGATATAGCCACCGCCATTGCCTCTGCCCTTTGTGATTCCATCTCCACAGCAAAACTCACCCATTCCATCATCTTTCCTCACCTTATTACCGACATATTCCAGGCCCATAACGTCCCAAAATATGATAATGATAGCTATTTTGACCTGGCACCTTTGTTTAGGTATGTGCGCCTAAAATAACCCCGCTTACAGTCTCGTCGTTGATCCCCTCCACCCCCAACCCCTCCTGAGCCTATCTCCATCCCCATTGTTATTGTTTCCCATTCCGAGGCCTTACCTCGTGAGGACACTCTGTCCACTCTTGTACCTACTGATCTGATTACTTTACAAACACTCGCTTGCCGAGTGATTGCTTTGCAGGAGACCCTTCTCCAGGTGGCAGCCTGACAGGAGTAGGATCACCGATATCGCCAATAGATGGATGCTTTAATTGCCAAGCACCTGCATTTTTCGCTTCCTTCCAAGGAAGATGACCTTATTAACGGTGCCGGCACATCAGGGGCAGACCCTTCGGACGCTAAAGAGGATTCCACGAGAGATTAGTTCGAGTGCATTTTTGTTTTGTATTTTCTTTTTGTTGTACTTTTTCTTTTGGTTCATTAGTGGGATACTCAGATCCTTTTATACAGTCCGACTTTTTTGCAACCCATTAATATATTAATTCCTTTTTCTCCTTTCACTTTATTCTTATGGCACTTTCAAATTCTGTCACTTGTTCTTTTTCATTGAGGACAATGTGTTATTTAAGTGTGGGGGAGCTTTTGTCATCTTATATCTCTTGTTTGGGCTCCATTTTGGTCATTTATATGTTTGTGTTTGTCAATTATGCATATTATCAAACTTGGTGACTGTGAAATTGAGTTTCTGCCATTTTCCGCCGCGGCGTATTGTGCCTTCACCGCGGCGAGCTTGCCTGTCACCGCGGTAGTGATTGCTTGATATGTTAGCCGTGGTAAGCTCATTTTTTGCCACAGTGTCACAATATTGCAGGACCAATTCATTTTAAGAAATTTGCCTCAATTTAAAATTCTCCCTCATTTGACTCTTGTCACTTTTGTTCGTCAAAGAATTTATAAGTTTCAAAGTGATTCTTGAGTTTTTGAAAATACTTACCATTCTTTAAATGATAGTCGGATTTGACTAATTTTATTTTCGATGTTTTCAACACAAAGTGAATGAAGGCATGCTGATAAAGTAGCACTTTATGTTTTTAAGATTTGAGATTGTTCATGGAGATATTACCCTTGTTGGGAAGATATTTGGGCCTAAATTTTTCAATTCTGGTATGCATCTGCTTATTTTATATCTCTCTAGAACTTGTTTCAATTCTTAATCAAATCTTTATGAACTAGAATTTTGTCAACATGATAGAGGCATTCTTTCAAAAATCCCTTGACCCAAACACAATCCCATAAACACCTATCCATTACTAGCCCCTTGAGCCATTATTTGTGAGTACATACACGCATCTTTATATGGTGTCAATAGGTTATTTTGTATTTCCTTCTAGTAAAAAATAAAAAAAATTTCTACTTGTGTGTTCTAAAGAAAGGAAAGAGAAAAATATAAAAAAAGGGAGAGAAGCAACAAGTATATTTTTATATGTATGTGTTATATTTATGTTGTCAAAAAAATGTATTATTTGTGTAAATATTGTCTTACTGGCGACATCTATTTCATAATTATAGTGCATGTACTCATACTTTTCTTCCTTCGTCCATTCCATCCACTTCATATAGCCTTTCGTGCATTACAACCTTGCAAAGTTCTCTTGATTTTCAAAATTATAGTTCTTATAGTGGAGAAATAGGACTGGTACAAGCTTATGGTAGAGAATGGAGTAAGCGAATTTTAAAGTGAAAATATCCCTAACCACAAGTGAGATGACAGCATACACTTTACCTTGAGTGAAATCTCTTTTGCTCAATCTATTGGATTAAACTCTTATAGTGTTCATTTTCTTGGCACTCTTTCAGTCTGCTTTGGTTGATCTCTTAGAAAGTGATTTTTTCCAATTTCCTATTATTGTTTTAAGCATGGTAAGGATTTTTATTTTCCACTTGTGTCTCTTTGACTCTTATAAACATTGTCTAGGAGTACAAAGGTCTAAGTGTGGGGGAATTTGATTGAGCTCAAGTTTATTTTCTAAATTGGAAACACTTTCATGGCCTTTACTATACTTTTTGACTCCTAATTCTTAATTTTGTGCTTGAATTAATCCTTGAGTGTGCACTTTTATTTTATGCAATTTGATAGTAAAAATTGTCACAAATGGTATTAATTGCATTTCTTCATTTTTCTAAGAATAATTGATACTGCAATTTGCTATTTTTGATTGTAGGATCCTCAAGGAGAAGAGAGTCAACGTACTGAATTGAAGTCAACAGGAGATCATAGCCTTTAGGAAAAGTTCACCGCAGTGAGCCCATCTGTCGCTGTGGCAAAAAATGATAAATCCAGGCTAAACTTTCGGGAGAAGTTCACCGTGGCGAAGGAGCCAGCGAAGAACAAATCCTTTCGAGAAGAGTTCACTGCGATGAAAGTCATTTATCGCCGCAGTGAACCTTCGAAAACCTGGACTATATTTGGGAAAATCTTTCACTGTTCCAATTCGGCCTGCGACCCAATATTTTAAAACATGCCAAATTAGGTTATACGAGAGACTTGGACAAATATTCATACTTCAACTCCACTCTCGACCTTCATCCATCACCCTTTTTTCACTTCTCATCATCGCTCTCTGCTGCTGCCATGGATGCTATCGGTGTACCTACAGTTGTGAGTGCCCCCAGAGAGATGCTTGGCTAAGCACTATTTCCTCTTAAAGATGTAGCGATGGCTTGAGTTCAATGGGCTTCAAAGGGGAGTAGTTTGTTCATATCGTTCTACACTGTTATGAACTCCTGAGTTAGGATTTATGCTTTGTAGTTAGACTTTTCTTGATTAGAGTTTTATCAAGAGTTGAACAATGTATTGTGTTATGGATTTGTTTATGTAGAACTTGGATGCTCAATATATGAAATTTCATATATGTCTTTTTGGTGATTGTGTTAATGCTCTTTTATCTGTCTAGTTATGTTTGATATTGAGATTATGCTTGATCCAAATTGACCACTTGCATTAACTTGCCCATTACACACACTAAGATGCATTCAACAAAGTTTTAAGAAATGAAGTTCATTGATTAAAACCCTGGACTTAAAGAGTTCTTTAAGGTTTATCATTCGAAAACTTAGTGAATTTTGCTCCTAAAAGATTTGTTTTGAACCATGATAGCCAAAGCTCATTTTCAAGAGGATTTTATTACATTTGATCATTGTTTGAGTTTTCACTTTTCATTTCCCAAAAATCCAAAAACACCTTTTTATACACTTTTACTTTATAATTGAATAGGCTACATTTACTTTATAATTGAAGGTCAGGTCTCAGTCTTAAAGAAACTAAATTCATCAATATTCTAGTTTCGATGTGTGTTGGTCTCAGCTATATTGCTAGTTTTACGGGAAAGCCTATCTATCTAGATCAAGCAACAACTGAGATCAAGCGCTTAAATTTTACTAGAGTTAGTCTCGTAGTAGATGGCTTAAAATATCTTCGGTCTAAAATTCCTATATTAAGACTCACTGATAGTTTTGATCCAGTTGAGGATATAGTGAAAGTTTTTTATATGTGGAAGCCTAAACCATTAAACCCCTCCAAGTTATGAAACCTATAGGCAGAGTCTTTAAATTTAAATAGAAAAACATCTTCATTATTTACAAACACCTCCAACAGCTCATGTTGTTTCCAATTATGAAAGGCTTATTGCTTCATTCAGGGAAACCTACCGTTTTGTCCAAAAAAAAGCCAAGTATAGTATAACTCCATCTGTATGCACCTGCTTTCAAGATATCCAAGGGTGGGGAAACAATCCTCTGGTCAGCAATTTTAGAAGGTGGAAAATAATTCAACTGAATCTTAGGTCTTGGTTCACTAGCTACCTGGACCCAAGACTTGTAGATGGATTGACTCACATCTGCATTCTGATCAACATTTGATGAAGAACCATGTATATCTTTGAAAAGAGGAGGTTCAGCAGGTAGCCGGATGTTAGAGTTCAAGGGTGGGAAATTATTGTCCATTGGAAAATAGCAAGAACTTGAAGGTAAATTACCACTTTCCCATATACCCTAAGTGGTATCAGAGATAGAACAAAACAAAGTTGGGAACACTTTCCCATATACCCCGAGTGTATTTGATTTAGGTTAAAAGGGAGTAAGAAAAGAGTCTCATAAGAGCTATGGAAAATCTATCAAATCCAGTTCATTTATCGTCTAGTTTGTCTTTAGCTAGTTTACCTAGAAGCGTGAAGTGTGTTTTATCCAACAAGATAGAAATTCTTTATAAATCCTAAATTCACTCATCTAGCCCTATAGTCCTTTATAGGGTGATACAGGAAAACTATGACCTTTTTTTGGTTAACCCTCCCGGCTAACTCTAATTCTAGACCACCACACTGGTTAGAGACATCGAAAAACCAAAGTCAGATTGGAAGTGTGTATCACTAGGTAGCTGTTCCAGTTATCGGAGACTTACACCCCTTCAACGCCTTTCCCTCGGTTAACACGAGACTTACTGCTCTCGCCTTTTAGGAACCCTACTTCACTCACACACTCTTACTCGTCATTCCCCGTTAATGCTTCTGACAATCAACAAGGCGGCGAAATTAGAAGCAACAGTTCTCCAGACTATCATAGATTTTCTGATACACAGGATCCTTATACAAGGCAAATGTAGAGCATACTCATCTCTGCAATCTTTGAACAAAGAAGGGAAGATGATTCAGGTTATGAAGGTTATCTAGAAGAGATTGAAGAAAGAACTCTTCATTTTCCAATAAAATGTACAAAGATTACAAATCCTAAATTCACTCGTCTAAAACTTCTCTACTTACAACGAAACATAAACCCTGCTTATATAGGCAAAGCGAGGGATAGAAACGTAAGCTATCCTAGAGACATAATAATGAAAACTTTAACAAAAGCAAACCTAACCTTATCTCTAAGGAATCTACTTTACAAAAGTAAGGTTAATAATTCACCTAACTTTGAAAAAGTAAACCACTTTTACGCAAAGTCCTAAAGTGAATAATACAAAGGTAAGCTACTTTGTACAAAAGCCTTAAAGCACACAGTCTTCTGACAAAAAAGAAATTTTGGAATAGTAGTTGTGGGGACCACAAAGAAACCTTTAATATCTCTATAGCTTTAAAGACGAAACTCCTCAAAAGATGTGTCTCCTGTGAAAAGAGGATCCAAGATATCCACAATTATTTGTCATGAATTCCTTCATGCCATGATTGAAGATTGGAAGAAGAATCTGGATCACTAGAGCTATCTTTTTTATGTCGTTTAGATCTAAGCTCACACTGATGGAGTTGATGCAGGAATTGATCTAACTCAGCTTCATTAGGTCTATGTGAATAGTCATTCAGATCTTGAGCATCCTGGAAGGCATAGTTGTCTAGTTGTGAAGGACTTGCAATATTGAAGACTGTATCTTCTGTGTCATACTAAGGACTATTGGAACCAAGCATATCTACTTCTGGTGCTTCAAGTTCACCAGGCATGAATTCTCCAGGGTATGGTCCAATAAATGTAGTTAATACTGGTGTGTCAGGAAAATAATTGATCTCTTCGAGAAAATCTCAAAGAGCAAGTAACACACTATTCTGACGTCTTGGCCAATAAAGAGATGTGTGATAATGTTGCACACGTGGCTCTGTATAAAGTTCACCAGTTGCTTGTTCACGATATGGACGATGAATAATGAAGAAACAACGAGAAGATTGTCATCTATCGGAAGAAGTTCTGAGACGATGCTGAGAGATGATAATACCACACTGTTGTTTCCATTGGTCTAAAGGCTGAAACCATTCAAGAAAAGTCCATAACAGAGAACTTCCATTGTTTATGTCATAGAGATTCTTATAAAGATCAAGAGGAGAAAAAGAAATGGCACAAGCATACAAAGAGGATAATGCCCATAAATACCATAATGTGTTTTCTGTGAAAGGCTCAGAAGGAGTTAACATATGAAGGTATGGTGCCTTAAGATTGAATATAGAAGGGGTACCAACAAGGGTATGTTCAACAATAGAGTGATGTAAATAGTAAAACAAACTCATACGACAAAGAGAAGCTACTTGTTCTGCATTCCAAGGTCTTCGAGTGATGGGAGGAAGAGACTTTTTAATAAAAGTAAAGAGAGAATAGTTAGTCATTCTACAAAACTGAGTAGAAGCAAAAGAAGTATTGAAAATCTTTTTATGATTTTTCTGAAGAGAAGAGGGATACTTATAGTATGAAAAAGTATCTAGAGGCCATGGTGGATGTTGTCGAATAAGAGTAGATAGCTCTGAGGTGTCGACATTGGCCTGACTAACATCTTTCGGAAAAATTTGTCTCTGATCAGATTATCGGTAAAAGATTCTGACAGATTTTGAATATGTTTGACAATTGTAGCATGTTCTTTTCCCCATGTTGTAAGAGCTTAGATAAGCTTGATGTATAGGCTGCCATATGTGGTATGAAATCTCTGATATAATTGACAATTCGAAGGAACTGTTGAATCTGCTTTACAGTGAGATTGTCATCAGGAAATTGCAGTAATTCTTGTGTAATATGTAAGCCTGACTGATAGAATCCATCCTTAAATTGCATCCCAAGAAATTCTATTGCTGTTGTACCAATAGTACTTTTCGAGGCCGAAAGCGTAATACCATACTGTTGTGTAAAGTCTAAAAACTGTTGAAGAAGGGTTTGATGTTCCTCATGGGTCTTTGTGAATAGTAAAATGTCATCAATGTAGATCAAAGCACTGTTGAGGATAGGCTTGGATATTTTTGTAATGGCCTTTTGAAACAGTGATGGAGCGACTTTGAGTCCAAAGGGAATCACAGTCCATTGGTACTGAGCATTAGAAATGCAGAATGCAGTCTTATAACGTTCTTTAGGGTGAATACCTAATTGCCAAAAACCTGCTTTAAGATCAAACTTTGAGAAGATAACAGCTTCCTCAAGAAATAGTATCTATGTACTAATTTTAGGTAGAGGAAACTTATCATCTTGCAGGAATGCATTCAGAGACTTGTAGTTTATCACTAGACGTTTCTTTTCACGTTTCTCCTCTGAACATTTATTGACATAGAACGCTTAGCAAGCCCAATCTGACTTTGTGGGCTCGATCAATCCTTGCTGCAATCGAATAGCGCACTCATCTTGTGCTAACTTCAAGTCATCAGGATTCATTCCTAAATGTGTGACTTTCGTAGGATTGATATCCTCATTCTTCTTAAATGATAGACTTATGAAAAAGTATGAGTTTTTTCATAGAGAATTTGGATGAGTAAACTATGCATGAGACTCTGGACAATAGCTCAACAGTTTAACTCGAAGTCCAGTGTAACATGTAAGAACCTGAGCAAGTTCAAACACGTTTTTTATATCAGTGTAAGGACTCACAAGGTTTCGATACCTGAGGCCTGTAGGTAAGATATGTAGATTTTTGACTTTGCAGTAAACATCCATGCTAATCAGAAGCTCCGGGCTTGGTAGCTTGCTTCCAAGTACTTTAGTCCAAACTGTACACTGAGGAAAGAAGCGGACGCCAATTCTGCTTCTTGTTTGTAACCCAATTTTGAAAGAATTCCCATCATCTGCAGTGAAATATTCTTCATGAGATGTCCATGCTTTTGTTGGTAGGATATTGGGCTTCATGATCGTACGACTAGGACCAGTATCTATAAACCCAATGACTTTAATGGGCCGATCATATTTATCTTGCTGAAATATCTGAATCTGGACCTATGGTCGTTGAACTGGAGTACAATCTATCTTCATACATGTCTGCTATAACATGTATAAGGAATTATCACTGATAGAGGCAAATGATTGTGATGATTCTTCTTCATCTGTTGACACAGAAACAACAAACTGTGTTTCACTGTCCTCACTAGATTGCTCCTTTAGTAGTTCTTCAATGTGACTTTGATGATGAATAGGCAAAAGTTTTTCAAGTTTCTCCAGGAACTTGGCATCTTTCCTGATTGCCTTAGGACAGTTATGTGCAAAATGTTCCAAGCTTCCACAGACAAAACATCGAGGCTTCTGCTTGCGCCGATGTGATGACTTTTTTAAGAACCTCATACGTCTGTACTTTTTGCTTATGTTCTTCTGTTTAAAGTTCTGCTTCCAAGGCTTCTTGCTTTCCTTTTTTCTGTGGAACTTTCTCCTTTCATAGTAGACTTGAGATGCTTTCCTGCTGCTATGGCACTTACAAGTCTGTTTATCTTTGCATTTAATCTGGAGATGAGGCTGTTTACATGCCTTCTTCAGAACTGGACCTCCTTTAAGGATATTCTTGAACAGAGTATGTTGATCACATAACTTGTCAAGAGAAGTTATAGAAAGCTGATAGATTTCTCCAAGAGATATTGTAGCCATGTCTTTTTGAAGAGAAGTTATGATCCTTTGCTGGTTGTATTTCATCTAGAAGGGATAAGATAAAAGTATATCGAAGATTAACATCATTCCATCCATTCAAGAGATAATACCTTTCCGCCATGCGCTTAAAATGCTTTTGAAGATCTCTCTTATTAAGCGAATAGCATTTCATCTTGAAAAATTCTTAACGGATTTGTTTGTCAATCAACTGGAAGTCATCAATAAATTCTTTGTGAATTATGCCAAATAGTGCTTCAGCAGTTGTTACTTGTATATACTAAAAATGTTGATACTCACTAACACTTTGCCACCATTCTCGCAAAGTACCAATAAATCTGGATGTAAATTTAGACAAATATCCG